>VZRL01006828.1:0-77808 GCA_013397895.1 Origma solitaria | reverse complement strand
GGGGGAGCCGCGGCGCGGCGGCACCGGGCAGCGGCGGGGAGGCGGCCGGCGCATGGGACGGCAGGCTTTGGCAGCGGGGTAGAGCCTGGACAGCTGCGGACAGAGCTCATGGATAGAGGGCGCTTGGCAGGATAACCCCGCGATGGCTGCCCAGTCGAGGTACGGCATTAAATAACTTTGGTCGCGCCCGGTGCATCTCGCTGAGGGCTGCTCTCAGCCCGGTGCTGGTAGTGATACCCTGGCTCCTGCTCAGGCTCACTTGCCTGTAAGGTCTTACCCCGCGCCCAGGGTAGGTTTTGTCTGTGTGTTTTGTTCACCGAAGTGCCCACTCCTTCCCAGCGTAAACTTTCTTCCAGCAGGAAAAATAGTCTTAATGGCTCCCCGTCAAATTTCTCCCAGTCCAGTAAGTTAAAAGCTCCTTGAAATTGATTTCCTTCTCCCCCGTGGTCGTGTCTGTTTAAAAGCTCTTTTAAACTGATTGTCTTCTCCGCTCTAGACTTGTCTCGTATTTGTTTGTTTCTTTTCGCCTGTAACCAGCCCGGCGTGAGCAGGTTTCTGTCACTGCTTGCAGCAGTGTTTTAAAAGGTGGGGAATGGTTTCTGTTCGGCCGGATTGCAGTGCGCAGTGGAAGCAGGTTATGTCTGCTGGATAGCGGGGAAGATAGGAAATGGTTACAACAGAGAAGAGTGCGGAAAAGAGTTACTTAGTTGCTGTCAGGGAGCAAAATTCAAGCGAAAACACCGATCTTGGTTAAATACTTTTCAGCTGTGGTTTTGAAAAAGCAGCATTTTGCCTGCTCTCGGGGAAGTGGGGGAGTGTCCTGTCTAAAGTAAATTTCACACTCAGCATGGGGGAGGCAGCTTTTCTTAAGTTGTAGTACTTGATGGAGCAGTGCTATTTAAAGTACCTGTTAAATGCCTTTTAGCGTTTACGATGCTTTAATGGGCATTTCAGAAATGCCAAAGAGAGAAATTCCTTTTTGCTCTTTAGTCCCACACCAAACAGCCACCCTGCTCCCCTTTCCTGCAGGCAGGGGAAAAAAAAATTAAACATGGTGGCATATCCAACACATAAGTTTGGCACTCACAGTATATTTTCACAGTGGTGCTTTTCTGTAGGTTTGAAGCCAAGAGCTGGCTTTAAATTACAAACTGGAGAAGGACAGAGCCCTGAGGTTTGGGGGAAAAGGAGGGGAAGATTGATTGCTTGGTTAACAGCTGAGCTCTTCTCCAGCTTCCACTCTCCCGAATGGGGGGAGACTGGAAGTATTTGACATAAAGAGTACTTAGCAAAAAGGTATAGATTGAGTTTTTAGCATTTTTTTTTCCTTTATATGATCCCTTTGCATGATTTACTGGCCTGCATTATCAGCGTTGCTGTAATAGGACCGCATGCTGGATGCAGCATAAATCCTAGTGATGCTGGCTGGCCCTGGAGCTTGGCTTGGCTCCAAGGCCAGGGACATACCTGATGTCTCAGAGGTCGCCCAACCATTCTCCTGGATGGCAGGAGGGCACGTGGGAGGCGGGTCCTAGCAGTAGCTCCCAGCTTCAGCCAGCTGGCCAAGAAAGGCCAGTGAGACATATCCCTGACCCATAAGGTGAATGGCACAGAGAATCAAATGTTACACATTGAGTGGTTCAGACTGAAAGGAGGCAAATAGTCCAGGGGCTGGCTCGGTGGGGCTGAGTTCTGCAGGGCAGGTGAAAGGACCCACTCCTGCCATTTGAGACAAGACATGGTGACAAGACGTGCACCTGCTATTCTGTACCCTCCCTTCTTCTCCATCCTGTGAATTCTTTTTTGCTTTTGTCAGGATGCTGTGAGGTGCTCAAGATGTAAAACTGCATCTGAGCACTTCAGAACAGTGAGTAAGGAGGTTGCTCTTTATTCCTGAAAATCGGTTTTAAAATCTTTGATTATTGCCTGTTTTAAGACACTTAAAGAGAGTAGGAGTGCATATGAGCAGCAGAAATGGGTCTGTAGGAGAGAGATTGCATTTCCCTGATGCTTGTGGTATTTCTGTTTCAGTGGCATAGGTCTGCAGGGGTATCCATCACATTGCAAAAAAATTGTCATTTGTGGGTGTGTAGAAGCTTTTATTCGACAGTAAGGGATTAATTAACATTCATAATAAATAATGAGAACTCTACTGTATGGGACTGAGAAGCCACATGTCTCCAGAATTTATTTGCCACAACATGACAGAGAGTTTACTCTGGAAGGTAGCTGACAAAAGATACGGGTGAGCTTTCTGTGTTCATTTCTGCTTTGCAGAAAACACAGGCAATTTTTGCAAGCTCAGTAAATTACTGATGAGGTGGTGTGATACCGAGAGCAGTAGTGTTTTGTGTATCACTCTGTACAAGGCCTTCAGGCACTCCTCCATCTGCTCACGGTTTCTGTTTCTCACATGCTGTTCGTCTCAGCTAGTGAAAGTGATGTGACATAGGGGAGGATGCTTGTTGGGAAACAAGAAAATCCAGCATAATTTTTCATCTTCAGTGCTATGATCCTCAGCAGCTCACCTAGCATTTGGGTTTCACTGTTTTGAAGGGTGGAAGGGTAAGGAAAACAAGGTGATAAAACATGCCTGTTGCTGCTCCGTAGCATTTAAAAACTGTAATTGTGATAACTGAGGAACTGATGTGCTCAACATGCCGTAACATTCATTAAAATAGTGATCTTAAGAAATTGTTACAGGGTGAGTTGGGCATGGTTTGGTTTCAGCTGTTTGAGAACGATCAGCTTCCACCATTATCTGCTGTAAATAGCTTACATCTGGAGCTATTAGATGGAGAAACTATCCTCCAGTTAGCGTTGCTTTGTGTATAACATAGGGTTGTGGGGGTTTTTTAAGTTGCTCGCTGAGCCGTGGGTTTGCAGCTGTAGCTTTCTATGTGCTCGCTTCTGGAATGCACGGATGATCTGATGCCTGTGGTGTCCCCAGGCAACAGGGCTTGTGTCAGGTTTTTATGGTATATTCAGGAACGTGTGAGCAGAAGCAGAACTGATGTGAATGAGGACAAGTTTAGTTTCTTGTCGAGTGTGGTGTGATCTTCATGTGCCGTTCAGCTGCTCTGAGATACAGCAGGACCCTTGGGAGAGGTGTGGAAGAAACTGGCAGAGCCCATCTCTTTTCTGCTTTCTTCATTAAAATATCTGCTCTACTGCAGCAATTGCAAGCTGCAGATTTTTAGATTAATATCTGCCTTTTTTTTTAAGATGCAGGCTGCTCGAGGTAATTTTAAATTATCTGTAGACCCTATCAGTTACACTTATTTACAGTAGGAGGATAAACAAAATACTCTGTTGTTTTGGATGCTAAGAGTTTCCAGTTGTCATATATAAAACTTGCCTTTCAATACAGTCATAGTTGGCATCACTGCTGGTGGGCAGAACGAATGCAATTTCCTAATCTTCATACATAGGTGACTACAGTAGCACAGTCAGAGCAACACAAAACCTGAGTGTTGTGCTGCCATCCCTGCTGGGCTCACCTTGCTCTCTCTCCTGAGTCAGCCCTGCAGAAAAGGGTCATGATGGACAGCAGCCTGGGAAACGCTCTGTTTCCACCCCCTGAAGCCAAGTTGTACCAGCTAAACCCAGAAGAGTCTTGAGAGGAGGCTATACGAATCCTTTTGGTAGAAAAAGGTGATGCTGTGCAGAAATAAAATGTGGCCTTATCTATATTTAAAACACAGTAAATTCTGAAGGCAGTAACACTGAGGCTTTTCCCTGAGGAGAAGATACATTGAATGATGCACTTTTAGTTCATTCTTTGTCATTTCACAGCTTTCCAGGCCAGATGTAAAGACACTTTCCATAACTAGTTTGTTTCGTGGGTCCTGTAGATACAGGCAAATGCCATTGTTGGTGAAGCTGGGTTCCAGTCAGCTGGTGGAGGCCAAGAAGGGTTGAAACAGTATAGTTCACTTGTCTATGTTAAAGCATTCCATGAAACCCTGTTGGTTTTGCTTGTACATTGCTACTAGCCTTGCCTAGAAATACCACTCTGTTTTCTCCAGAACCAGATGTCTAAATGATCTGTGGCATGTTTTGTGGGCTGCTGGGGATTTTCAGTTTGCAATTCCTTATTGCTTGGACTTTCTGAGCCTGGAGTTGCTCTGGGGCAGACCTGTAGCTGAAACGCTCCCACATTGAAGAAAGAGATGCTCACAGGGAGGTGGATTTTTCAGGTTGGTTTTGGTTCTTTTAGCAGTGGGTATTCCAGTTTGTAATAGGCCATTGAAAACTTTGAAATACAGTTGTCATGGCATACTTGAGCTGATACACAAGGGAATATTCCCTTAGGTCATGTAATTTTCCTGTGTTTGAGACTGTGTTATAAAGAGAGGCCTCTTCTCACTGCTTTTTATGAGAAAATCATTTGCTAATAATATAACTGTAAGATGCAGCGTGAATAGCAGGAAACAAGATTTTAATGAACTGCATAAATTCTCCTCACCACTTTCCTTCCGAGGGTAGCCATAGTGAACGATGCATGAAGCTTTTAAATTCCTTTAAAATATAACAGAAAAGGTGTCTCCTTAAAGTATGTAGGAATGTTACAATGACATTGTTTTCATAAGATGGAGGGCAGTGAAGTGAGGAAGAGTTCTCCACAGAGTGCAGGATGTCATCCTAAGGCCTGGCTCTGCTGCTGGGTGGTCGGGAGTGCAAAGGCTGGTTTGCTTACCTGGCATGACAAAAGAGTTACTTTAGAGATGCATGAGTGTCAGAAAAAGGGAAAAATACTTGCTCTGTTCAGTCTTGAACACAGCCTGGAGATCTTTTTTTCTCCCTGTGGTATGTTATAGTGAAAAAAGTGCTGTGTTACGTTTTGCAATTTTGGCTGCTGGAGTTCATCTGTGGCCATGATAAGAAAGAGAAGATGCTGTAGGACTGGCTGGGGCAATTATCACTCCAAAATGAGGTGTTACCATACGTTGATTAAGATAGAGCTGCCTCTCCAGCAGAATGCTTTTGTGGGGAACAGACAAGAGCTGCTGCATGTGCAACAAGAAGATTTTCCACAGTTGCCCATTCATAGACAGTTCAGGGGAGAGAAGTTGAATTCTACATCAGTACAGAATCAAGCAGCTGTTGAAAGTGGTGAGAGGTAGAATTCTTGCAGCCCATTTTCCCTCTCAGCTGTGGTGGCTGCTGTGTGCAGAGCCAGCCCCCAGCTCTCTTGCTGCTGCTGAGATGCGGAAATTGTCGATCACCTGATTGAACTGCATGGCTTTTAAAAAGTGCATTTCTTTTGCTACCTTTTTCTTGTATGGGAAGGGAGAGGTGGCAAATGGGGAGAAAGAGCAGATGTGTGGGCACAAAACTGTATTTGAGAAGTTGCTCTGCTCCTGTTAATGCTTCAGAATTGTCAAGCTGAGGTATCTAGGCACATTTAATTAGGCAATCTTTGTTCACAAATGCCATGTGCTTCACGAAGATGTTTGTCTTCTGGATTAGTTTAGGCTTAGATATTGTTTATAGAATTGTCATTTTCAGTTGTTCTGAGTGTTTATTGTACCAGCAACTTAAAGTTTTCCTTTACTGTTGTTTTTGCAATGTTACCATCAGGTTAAGAGAGAATAATGTCCCTGCTGTAATTTTTAGAGAAAGTTCAACAAGCAAATTGTTAATGTTTAACCTCAGAGACAACATTAAGACTCATTTTCAGAACTGCGAGAACTGTGGGTTTTGGTTTTGTACTTGTAAATAAAAAAAAAAAGGGCAACAAAAACCAGCCGCAAAAACTCATCAAAGAATAACAAGCAACAAAAACACCACTATCACCAATTCGATCAAAACATAAGTAAGCAGTAGCCCTTTTTAAAAAGAAACCAAAGAGGAAACTCTTGAGCATACAGTAGTATTTTTATTCTATACATCTTTGACTCTTAGAATGCCATATACTGCGTAACCTCTAAGAAGCAAGTGATGTATTCAACAGCATGTGATCAGCTCCTTCACGGCACAGTGGTGTTTAGCAGGTGGTATGTGCATGTGAGGTGTGTGAGAGAGCTCCAGTGCACGTGCCTCCTCCCTGAGCTGAGCTGTGGGCACGCAGTTTGAAATACGAGTGTCTGCTGGCATCTGAAATTGAAAGGAATTATTAAAATGTGGAGTGGTAAAGGGATATTTACATCTTTAGAGATTTGGAGAGGTGATAGGAAATTGCTTTCGGTATTTTTTTTTGTTCTGCAGTTTGTAAGGTTTTGCTTAAAAAGATATTACTGTGATAATTCATCTTTGCCAGCACAGCTCAGAAACTCTCCCTCATAAATGGTATGCAGCTATTTCTCAATAATCCTCTCCCCCCCCCGTAGGCTATTTTGGAAAAATCATCCTAATCTGAAGGCAGGGAATACGCTGGCAGTTCAGAAGTGCTTTGGTGACATGCTTCTCTTTTCCCTGTCCCCACAGCCCTCAGCAGAACAGGCTGTTCTAGGAAAAGTTGTTTTCCTGATGTCAGTAAGCCTGTGGCTCTGCTGAGAACAGGCTGTCAGTCTAGAGACCTATTTCTTCATAGTTTTGCTAAAATAATGCGTGCTAACAGAAAGAGAGCATGGTCTATCCCTCTGTGCAATAGAGCAGAGAGCTTTGCTTGGATTTTTAAAAGACTCCCTTAGAGTTGCCACTGCCTGGAAGCTGCCATGTCCATCTGTCTGTCACTGCAGGCCTTTTATACTGTGAAAAGCCCTGGCATAGCTAAAAGGCAACAAATACACTTCAGAGGTGAGATTACTGTGTTGGCCCAAGTGTGAACTCCATGATACTGATGAATAAGGCTGCTTTTCCTGGCATATGGCTTCTGGGAGGATGGCTGTGGGTTGGTGAGTGTAAGCTGTGTTGGCCAAAGAGCTCTTTTGGACCACTGTGTCTCCCCTCTTTGCTGACACCCTGCAGCCCCGTTGTAGCAGCACAGTGAGCTTTGTCCAGCAGTTAACTTTTAATTGGTCATTGGTTTGATCTTGGGTTTCTGATTTAACGCATGATATTCTGTAACTTTCATTCTGGAGGCAAGATGAACGAGTGCCTTAATATTTAAAGGGAATGTGATCACTTTGCCGAGGTTTTGGAACGCCATAGGTGATCTTTATCTGTTTACAAACCCCTATCCATTTTACATGGACTGGCTTCAGCAAACTGATAAGAGCTCTCTTTGCTTAGCTGGGCTTGTGGCCCTCCTTAGAGAGAATGCCTGGTTCTGTGTAATGTGCTACAGGGGTAAAAAAACTACTAGTCTAGAGCAAGAGAAAATTCTGGGTAACCGCCCAGATTGGGGAGAGACAGAAAAATAGGTAAAATCATGTGCTGTTCTTTGAGAAAGTCTAATCTGCTTTTAGAAACAGCGCAATAATGAGATGTATTATTCAGAGACATGGGGTACTTCTACCATTGCGTCCTGCAGGAAAAGCAGTTGGCTTGTACAATGAGGAACTAAGAGCAATAGACCAAAATAACCTCCTAAACTGGCTAACTTGGGAAAGTTCAGTAACTCAGTGTTTCATGCATGAAAAACGGCTTGGTCATTTAGTGAATTAAGCAGCATAAAGCATTCCCTTGCAGTTTTCTGTTTATTTATAATAAAAATAAAGAGTTTCACCTAGGATGGGAGAAGAACAGCTACAGTCTACAGCTACATTAACAGCTTCAGTATAGAATTTCCCTCTGAAGATGCCTTAACTTTTTGCTGTAGTTCCCTTCTCCTTGCAGACCAGTTCCAAACTAGTGGGCAAATGGGAAGTCTTCAGCCTTGGTTTTGGTTCCAAGTGAGTTTCTGTACCTACCTTATCATGTCCCTGAGCATTATGAGTTGTGCTGTTATTTGGTGCCATGGTGCGTGGACAGTGCAGGTCTGCGCAAGTAGGACCACAGTGGATTAAAACAGATGGATGAAATTGTCAGTCTGCAGAAATTGATAACATTAAAATTTGGCTCCCAAGCTGCTTCTTCCATTACATGTGAATCAGTCTGGTTCCTGATGATTTGGAAGGGGTGTTATGTTTTCTTTCCAAGTCAGTTAAGTAAACTGGATGAACTGACTGACCGTAAATAGGCTTCTCTCATTATACATCCCTTTTTGGAGGGACAGACTGAATTTTTCTGCAGGCAGCCTATTGCTGTTTCTTCCTCTTACAATATAGACAGCTGATGTAGTGTAGCACTGTGTTTCAAGGGCAGAACCTTCTTTTTGTAATTCTTGAATAAATGAAAGGAGTTTGTAATTATTGCATAATCTGATAATTGCAACCAAAACCTTCTTGGGCTCTGGTTTGGCAACTGTATTGGTGTATGTTGATGTTGTTTTGCTATTTGAACAGCTTGTGAGAGAATTTATCGTGAAAACTGAGAAACTCTGCGTACTGAAAAAACCCCACAAAAACGCCCCAAATCAAAGAGAAATAAGACCGTACACACAAACACACAAATCTCTCATCCTGTAGCACTTATAAAGCCACATGCGATCTGAGTTAATTTTTAAATCTAATGAACATTTAGTTGGCATTCTGTCCTTTAGGCTGAATGTTGGCCAAAAACAATTGTTTCAGTTCTTACCTAGAACTGACTTTGGTATCTGTGCTGGACTTAGTTATAAAGAGACACGTACAGAGCACATGGTGTCTCATTCAAGGGTCCTGTGTTCAGTTCTGTTTCCACTCAGCTCCCTTAAGAGTGCTTATTCCTGTAACCTTCTGATTTGGCAGTTGTTTGTGCTGGTCAAACGGTAGAAAGTTGGAGAAAAGGTCCTATTTTCAACTATAGCAGAAGAAAACATCAAAGTAATGTTTGAAAACATTCCCCCATCCCCTTCAAAATGTCTGATAGAAATGCCTTATAAGAGAATGTGTTATGAAGAGAATTCTTTTCTTTCTGTGTCCCAACCTTATCTTCTGGGGAATTTCTTCTTCACTTCCCTGTTCCTTCATGCATTGATTAAATATCTAGTTAATGGTTTCCTTTCGTAAAAATTGCTTCCTTGAAAATGGGCCATCCTCCTCCCTCACAGCCTAATGACGGAAAAGTAAAGATGATATTGATGTAGGCTGTGTTTACTTGAATGTAACAACTTGAAAGACTGTTTGTGTACAGTAAGCTGCCAAGTGAATAATGATTTGGTTTTACTTGTTCAGTATTTCTTTCTGTCCCCTAGAGAGGGGGAGGACTGAACAACTAGTTCAGTTGCTGAGGTTAATAAGATGCATTTAAGAGGTCTTTAATTAAGCCATGCAGTTTCTTAGAAAGTCCTTGGACTATTCTTTCGCCCCTTCCTCTTCTGTTTCATGTGGCAGAGTGCAAATAGGATGGGAGTGCAAGGGAGGTGCAGGCACTGACTAGATACAGATCTTGGATCGTGCTTACACACAGCAAAGTCTAAATGGAAAGTAGGAAACCAGAGGAGGGTTGAAATGGTTTGTGTGAGTTCAGCTGGCCAAGGGTGTGCTGAAAGCTGAGGCAGCAGTGAGAATTGATGTGCCAGGGCTCAGCAGGGTGAACATGCAAGGTGTTGTTACAGCTGCTGCTTCAAATTTTATTGGTTCCTCTGGGTTTTTCTATGCAGTCCTCATTTGGGGCCAAATTGTAGCCTTCAGCATGTGCACTGGGTTCCAGCTGATCTGCCCCTTTCATACCTTCTGATTTAAACTGTGTATTATAAGGCAACGTGGTACTTTGGTGAAAAGAGGGTTTTACACCAGTATCTGGTTTTCTAGTTTCCTTTGGCTTTAAGTTTTCAAGTCCACTTCAAAAAGGTGTTCCTAGTAAAGAGCACTGCTTGAGCTTGTGCTTAAAATGAATTCTTGACCTGGAGCTTTTACACAGAGAATGGGTTTTGCATGTGTATAAACAAGCGCTCAAAATGGATTCCTGATTCACAGCTTGAAACTGAGGAATGACAGGGAGAAAAAGAGATGTAGAAAGGGGAGGGATATTAACCTTACAATTTCCTGTGTTCTTTCTCTGTTGTGTGCATTACTACAAGCAACACATTTCTAAGCAGGGCTGTTAAGTGAAAAAATGGGAAGGTAAGGCACAATTTGGTAGTTGGGAAGGATTCTAAGAGCTATTCTGAGGATGAATGAAGGGGAAGTTTCAGGAGGAATGGAAAAATGCAGAAATAGTGAGACTCTTTCTTTCCTTACTCCATTTTTTTCTAGTGGCTTCCAGAAATACTTATGCCAAGTTTGCTTTGCAGAATTTTACTCTTTTTGCAGCCCATGTTCAGTAACAGCAGCAACTAAGAATTGAGTAAGATAGAAAAGTTATAGAATGTGTTAGAAAGCCTGTGCTGAGATTGTTATCCTGTAGTTCCAAATGACAATGATTGACTTGCATTTTCTTGAAAATACCTAACTTTCTTCAGATGATTTGGCTGGATGTTACCTGGGTTATGTGAGGTGTTAGCTGCTGTTGGAGGTGTTATTCATGATGTTTGTGGATGTTTCATTAATGAATCTCGGGGCCAGCGAGAGCGTACAGAGAGATGAAGCAATCCTGAGTCAGCGCTTCCCTGCAATGATGCAGGAAGCTGGTTGGATGCAGGTTGTTCCAGAGGCTTTCTGTGCTTGGCGCTGGCTGTAGCTCTAGGCAGACAGTCAGGGGGCAAGGAAAAGTGCAGCAGCCTGCACGTAAGAGTGTAAAACCTTCTCCAGAAGCTTGGTGCAGTGGCTAATGTAGGGCATCTGCTCTGTCTGCTGGTGAGCAAAGCGCAGGCTCTCTTGCCTCGTCCTGAGGGCAGTGAGTGAGCATTGTTGGGAACATGCGTGGGAGGGCAGGGATGAGGAACCCCGGGGAGAAGCAGAGCTGATTCATTCCCCTTCCAAGTCTGTTGCCACCATGGCATTGAGGACAGGAACTCGTTGGCTGTTGTGATGAAAATACTCATAAGGGCAGAGGCTTGGAAGGGCATTATCAGAGAAGGTGATGTATTCCCTGGAAGGTGCCCTGAGTCACTGCTGAGTGGACAGAATGCTGGATATGCCTGGTGAAACTCCGCACGTGTATTTCTGCAGCACTATGGTGAGATTTTCCAGCCTTGGCCACAAGCTTGGTGTGAAATCACCTCCATTATTGTCTGGGCAGACAGGACTTCTTTCAAAAGGGGTAGTTTTCCCAAAGAAAAAGGAAAACCAGTTGAGAACAGTCTTGGAAAGATCCAGTTCCCTAGAAGGAAAGCTGGAAATAAAACAATACAGAGCTTGGAAGACAATGAAATAGAAGAGCTACAACGTATTTAAGGAGAACCTTGATTCCCTTTTTCCAGTTGACTGTCATGTATTGATCCTTGAAGAGGTGGTCAGTTTTTATGGAAGCGAAACTGCCTTGACATTTTTTGCCCTGCTCTTAGAGGCACAAGAAATGATGCTGTGTTTGCAGAGGAATGTACCCACTCACAGGTGTCTGGCCAGCGACTCTTCCCCAGTTCCACCCAATCTCTTGGCAGGCAGCCACTCCCCCTGTTGCTTACTCCACACTGGCCCATCTGCAGTCGTGCTGCCCATTTTGGCCCTGGTTTTGGGATCCTGCCTAAGAGAAGGGTCTCTCTGTGGACCCATGAGCACCTCCTGCCCTTTCCTGGGCTGCCTTATCGGGGCTCTGCCTGACAGGCATCAGCTCATGAGGCTCCTGCTGTTGCATTAAGTTGTTTGCTCAATTGTTTAACAAAGTGCTTTTAATGGAAACATAAAACCGGATAGAAATACAAAGCCTAATGGAATAATCTCTTAATTGCACTGCTGTAAATGACTATTCAGCACATGATTACTGTACTTCCAGGGGGAACAGTGAGGAGGAAAGAATATTGAATGAAAGACACTAAACACTTCAGCTGCTAAGAATGATGATTTATTGCCAATCCGAGCATCGGGCTAAGCAGGGCAAATAAACCGACAATAGTAAGTGCTTTTGGAGGTAGAAATTGCCTCATTCAGGGTATTCACTGTGTGCAACATGTAAATTCTACCAGGATAAAAGCACAAAGAGTGATTAATTAATAGTGGTGAGATGCTCATGCATGCAGTGTCCTTAGGCAACCCAGAAAAAGTATTAATCAGCACATTGCCCAATTATTGGCAGATAACTCCTGGTATGTAGTAGTTTGCTATTTCAGCTAGAAAATGCATTGTCCCTCTGCCTCCCTGTAAAAATCATGGGGTTTGCTGTGTTATGTGGTTCACAAACAATATTTCATGTTTTTAAGCAGACAAAGGGATGTGCTCAGAGGTACACTGACATTATCAGGTTTTGGTCATGCTGCAAGTCTTTCAAGACACGTTAGTCCTTAGAGAAACTGTGTCCATCCTCCAGATATCTCACCTAGGTTAGGCAGGAGCAGGCAAAACAACTCTTAGCTCGGTATTGAGCTGGCTGTTGATTTGGTGTACAGCTGTGCGCTCTCCACAACAGGACACAGTTATCAGGGAGCATATTCTCCAGGAGAACATGCTGCTCAGGGAGGCAAGGTAAGTGCTTTGGAAGTGGCCTTGCTGGTTCCCACCAGCACTCCCCTTTCCCATGATTTAGTGCCTGGTTTCTTGGTGCTGCCGGGAAGGACTCCTGACCTCACCTGCCCGCAGAAGCCCCTGTGTCACTCGGGCCTTTCTTTGCATGTCTGGGACATGCCTGGTGCCTGCTGGATTCTGCCTGGTGCGCATGGATGCAGACCCTGCTCCTGGCTTGCACCAGGCAGGTCAGAGATTTCCAGTGTTTGCAGTGGTCTTGGCACTGCCAAAGCCGTGCTGCTGTCCCGTGGGAACTGGAGCTGGCTGTTGCTTTTGGTCTGAGCCAGAGGGTGATGTTCCCACTGCCTGCACACAAGTGTGGCTAATGGTGGTGGAGCTCAGCTGTTTCTCGTCCTGCTTCCAGTACCAAGGCAAAATAGGTGCTTTTCAAACACAGGTGCAGATGATGCAGTGAAAATGTTCTAAATTTAAATTTGAAAGTCTGAAAGATGTTAAATAAATGTGTGCAGAATTGAAGGGGAAAAGTGTTTGTATCTGTTTTATTATTATTCTTTAAAGGGATAGCTTTTTGTGGTTGCTAAAAGTAATAGCCTATGTAAATATTCTTAAAAAGCAGAGAAAAGGAAAGATAAGACACTTCAGAGTGTATTTTGGAGGGGTATATGCTTTGCAGTGTGCATTAGGCATGCATCAGTACCTGCCTAATGCACCCTGTCATGGATTATTGCTCTTGCTTAGATTGAACACTTGCCAAGTTCTTTCAAATGACAATGAGATGCTTTGTTCAGGCTGATGATTCGATTGGAGTTTGAAACTCCAGCACAGAGAAGTACTCCTCTACAGAGCATGTGCACCTCTTAATAAAATGGAAAAACAGATACAAGCCATATGAAAGTTAGCAGGCCCTTCTGTGTATAGAAGAAAAAAAATTAGAAAATACTTCTGGAATAATTACAGTCTGGCAGAGACTGCGGGAAAGATTTTTAAATAGGCTTTTCAGCATTTAAACAGATCTTTTCAACAAACATTGTTAATCTCGTTATGCTTCTACATAGTCCTTGCTATGCAGATAAGACTTGTCCAACCTGTTACTTAGTTCATGCTGTTATGTAAGTGAAAAACTCAAAAGGATAGGAGACCTTTCTTTCATGCATGATATGTTTGCTGCTAATTCCTGTGAAAGTATGAGATAATTTATCTCTTTCATATTTTTTAATTTTTCTTAATCTAAGTTTAGTTTTGGTCCTGTCCTGTTCATAGCATGTTAGATTTGATTTACTCAATTGTTTGGGAAGGATTTACACAGAGAATGTTTCACAAGAAATATTACAAAGTTGCTCATGTGTTTAATAGGTTGCAGGGGATTAAAGATTCAGGAGGCAGAATTGCACATATCCATATTTCTGAGACAGTTTCAAATGCTCATATTTGCAGGTTTAGCTTCTGATATGCCTCACAGCAAATTAAACCACTGATAAAATTTGATGTGGAGTTTGTTCTTTGAACAGCTTCAGGTTTGCAGTCAGGAAAGGAGCAAATTCTCAGGCTGATGTTTCATTCTTTTACACGCTGGGCTTTGAGCTGCATTGAGCTGTCAGCTTCAGCAGTGTGCTGGCCCACAGCTGGGATGGTCACAGATGGCAGAAAGGAGGACCCTTCGGACTGTGCAGGAAATCTGAGGTGAAGGCTCTTGGGCTCTGCAGCAGTCTCACTGCCAGCCCTTGCAAGCTGTCTGACAGCATTTACAATAAGCTGGATGAAGCCAGGCCTTTCAAAAACAGAGGTTTGGGGATGGCTGAAGGGAGCTAAGCTAAGCAGAGCTGCACATGAAATGAGAATGTCGCAATACATGTAGGTTGTGGCACCTGTGGACCACATGGCAGAGTGACTGCTGGACCAGGAGCTGCTTGGCAGAGCACAGACAAGGCCAGCTGATATCAGGCTCCTGTGGAAAACTAATGACATCTTCACTCGGATGGGTGTGGAGGGATGGTAGCTATGTGAGGAGAAGTGTTGTGTGAGAAGGGATTTAAAGTGCACACCCATGAAGCAGCTGCTCACTAAACATTTAGGGTTTTCTTCTACTAACTGTATATCTTGTTAAAGTTACTTTTTAGTGTAGTGTAGAACAATAATGTTGGGGGTTTTAGATGGCATATAGGAAATTCTTTCAAATCAATGAATCAATCAAAAGGCATGTCCACTTGAATAATTTTAATGTAGTCATAAATTGGAAAATTTACTGCATTTGACTTCTTGCACCTGCAGTAAGCATTTCAGTATCCTCACAAAGAACTGAGGTAGTAAAATAGATTGTAAGACTCGAATCTTTGATTTCAATTGCAAAATTATTTCACATGGAAAATTAAACATTAGTTTTCTGAAATTTAACAGCTGATTTCACCTGGATTTTTTTTTTTTTTTACATGACTGTAACTTGCTTTTTATCTTCAGGCTTTTTAACTGAGAGCTCTTTCAAAGGCTTATGATTTTTATGAGGATGCTGGAGAAACTGTAACTGGGTTGGAGAGGACCATTGGGCTTTGCTTTAGTGAGTACTTCTGTGCTACATCAGGAATGAAATGTCTGGATATTGGGTGGGAAGAAACAGTAGGGCTAAGCAAGCATGGTTTAATTTGCTATAGTCAGTAAGGTGGAAATATGTGTGTGAATCAAAATATTATAATTGTGGGAAAAAATGAATTAAAAATAGATGTGCGAAATTAATATTAACAGTAAAAATGTTTTTTTCTTGATTGCATAATTATCTGGCTCCCTTTCAAACACTACTCATTTGCAGCAGCCTTTTTATCTAATCTCTCAGGCCTGTAAAGGACATTCTTTTGGAGCATATTTTAAAAAAACAGAAACCTAATTTCATTTTTACATTCTGCTTTTTGTACATTATTACTGCAAATGCACAGTTCTCTTGCTGCCTTTAAACCTATTGATTCTACTGAACAACAAGAACAACAAAATAGATATTTCAAGACAAAAGCAAATGAATAAGTAGGATAGGTTTTATATAAGGTAGAATGTAGGTTGTACCCTATGCATTTTCTCAGACAAGCCTCCAACAGTTCATCGCAGGTGCTGGATTTCTGCCATTGAGATGAGGAATTCAGAGGCAGATGGGGTACAGTGGGAGATTTCATGCACCACTTCACTGAAGAAAGCCTTCAGACTGCTCGGCAGCAGCTGATAACTACTTCTGACTATTCAAGTATGCCTTGTCAGCGTTAGAGACAGGGATATTTTGCTAGTGGTGGGTGAGTTGATAAAATATCACAATCCTGGCCTCTGTGTTTCCGCTGGGGAACACTTTCTCCGACGCTGGGCAGTTGGGCACACATGTACATGCTCTGAAAGGCTTGCTGCTCAGCACGTGGTACTTACCCTGCTCCTGTGCTCATGCAGCTGATTACAAGGGCCCTACCAGAAAGATTTGGCTTCGCGATAACAGCTGAAGCCGTGCACTGAAGTGCAGAGTGTTGGAGGATCTGGCTGGGCTTAGCAAAACTTGAGTTTTGGCATTCTTCCACTGATTTTACTTCAGTCACATAATTTTCCTGAGCTGGGGTTTGCAAGCTAATGAGTTAAATTTATTTATGTGTCTCAGGCTGTCTTAAACAAGTGGGAGAAATGCACAATGTTTTTTATTGTAAGTGGCGTGTAGATAATCAAGAGGAAGAAACACTGTGGCAGGGGATAATGCTGTTGGGCAGTCCATTTCCAAGAAGTGAGAGTAGTTCCAGGTGCTGTTATCTACTCACCTTAATTTTTCTTGCTGCCAGTCTCCTGCCTGAGCACTGACTTAATCCAAATTGCTGCTGTGCTGCTGTGACATGGCCACATGTGAGTTCACGTCTGCAGGCTCAGTTCACGGCAGTTGCCGAGTGCTTTACCCCCGTTTCCATCCAGGGAGAAAATCCAGCTTGCAGCAAGCTCCAGGTGCTGCAGAGGCAGGGTAGGTGCCACTCGAACAGTTGCTGCAACAGTGGCTGGGGCACAGGGCTGGTGGCCCTGCTGTGCCAGCATCCCTGTGCTTGCCCTGTGGCAAGTCAGGAGAAATGCCAGGTTGCATTTTGTGGATGAGAGACTTCGTTACTGCGGCTGACTTTTAAATCCATAAAAATGGGAAAAGGTCACTTCTGAGACAATCGTGGGTGACTCAGAGTCCCCTCTCTGTTGGAGCAGGATCTGCTCAGCAGGGAATGCCACTTCTCCATACAAGCGGATTCTCAGACAAAGCCAGGATGTAGCACGCTGTCAGAGGGATCTGGGTGTACCAGCTGAGCCTGGCCAGATTGGCCCTGGGTCAGAGAGATCTCTGTGGGAGGAGGCACTTGGGGCTGTGTGAAAATGTTTGCTCAGCTGTGCAACAGAGCGGTGCAGACGAGTTAGTGGCAAACGGAAGCCTCCCATTTTGATACAGAGAGTGAAGTTTAGAATAACTTACTTTTCACTGTCACCTCTGCAAAGTAAACCCATTTGGGCAGCTTGTCTTATCTGCATCCTGACAAAGTGAACTTTTTGATCCTTGCTGATGAAGTGGGAAGAGACATGGATGGGCTTCTCTTGCCTGCAAAAGCTGCTCACATGGAAGCTCAGTCTTGTCACGGTTGGGTCACCACAATCACAGCTGCCTGGTGTGCAGCTATGAGAGGGCTCTCAAAACTTGGGGAACCTGTCCTGGGCTCAGGTCCCATCCTAGGCTGCACTTCTGGAGCTGCTCCATCAGCTGCAGCCAAGGCGCCAGCAGCTTTGACTCTTTCTGTGCATACCGGGGCACTGAAATAGCAATTGAGTTGCAGATCTTTACTCACCTACCCAAAAAGACACGCATGCCTTCAGGGCTGAATGCCAGTCGGACCACTCACGTGGCTTGGGGAAAGCCTGGGATGTGTGCCTGAGACTGCCGTGTACAGAACGCCTTGCAGAGGCGAAGTGGTCAGGATTTTTCATTGCGCGTACCCGGTGATTTAAATTTTTCACATTTCCTGCTTTGCCTGCCACATCCAGAACAAACAAAGCCTTAAATTCATCAACTCCTTGTCTGCTTTCCTTGTAATTACACTTCACACAATCACACCTTCTTAAAAGCCCTTCTAGTATATTTGCATTTAGATGGAGAATGACAGCTTTCGTGTTTCCGTCTAACTTATAATTAACACCTTTTCCGACTGTTCTATTAACGTCAGCCTACATGGGGAGAGGCTGAAAGCCTGGCTTACTTTGGAGGCTTCGTTTCTGCAGCATCACAAGTGGAGAGACTGTCTCTTGGTTTGTTCAGGTCTTCAGCTATGGCAACATAGTTACATGCTCTGTAATTGTCATGTTTTTCCAGATTGCCTAAATTGCTGTTGTATGTTGCAGTTTTTGACTAAATAATAGTTAGATTTTAAACATTTCCCGGCGCGAGGGAAAGTCTAAGTCATAAACTTTTCACTTGGTTGCCTTTTTTGAGTAGACACAAAAGAGGTTGCTGCTGTCAGTTGTTTGCATCTTTTGACAAATCTTCTTTTTCGTCTTTTGAGACTCCAGTGGTTTGGGGACCATAGGCTAAGAAGTCTTGGGGTGTGTTTTTAAGTGCACAGCCATTTGCACTGGGGTTTAGGCTCAGTTCTGTGTAGGATCTGTCATATTTGAAGAACATCTGAGAGTTCCCAGTTCCTGCTAAAGTCGCTGGGCACTGCAGGGGCTCGGTTCTTCCGGTTCTTCTCAAGAAAAGATCAGGCTTACTCCTGGGAACTGCTTGATGATCAAAGGCCTATTGATGCTGAAAGGAAGCAAAAACCTTTTAATGGCTGAGTAATGAATATAATTTTAAACTTGGCAACAGTGGGAGGAAACAAATAAGTAAGAATTTGAACCCAAAGATTACCATAGGAGAGGCTGAGTGAGAAGATGATTAATGTTACAAAAGTGGAACTGCTTTTTTTTTCTGGCAAAAGCCAACTTAGCTTCTACTTAAGCTTCTAGTTCTGCCTGTTAAAACATCCTGACCTTCTCTGCTTAAATTTTTTTTGTGTAACCTAGAGGGCTCTATATTTAAAACATTGAAAGAGGTGTATTCAGGATCATTTTTCCATATGGTTTGAAGGAAAGGTTGCAGCAGTGCTGCATTTGCTTGGAACATTGTTTTTGTTCAAAAATATTTGACAGAAGGTTTCTTACAGGCATTGTAGATAAATGGATGGGCTGTGAGGCCTCGATATCTTGCTCTGTGGGTCTGATGCCCATGTTATACAGTCAGTATAAACAGGGCTGGATAGACTTGATGAGTTGAAGGAGCTAGAGGAAGCAAAATCTTGAAAAGCAAATTCCAATTCATTTTACTTCAGTGTGAAGATAATGTATTTTTGGGAAGCATGTACCAAAGCTTTGGGTACCAAAGCTGATTGATGATGCAGAAAATTATTGACTAACTTTACCATCTGTTGTACTTCTGCTCTGTGTTTTTCTCTTACCATTTGTGTATGTTCAAACTGTGTATTTTCTGAGAAATGGTGTTTGATGTGAAACAGAACTTAAAAAATTAAGCAAGTCACGACTTGTCAATGTTTCCATAAAGAAAAGGAAGCAAAGGTTGGGACAAGGAGTTTTGATGCTGTTTGGTATTAACTGTAATGTTGTCCTTTCATCTGCTTGAGTTGCTGTCACTGTCAGGCTGCTTAGGTGATACCAGTGTGAGCGGAGCACAGCTGTGATGCTCAGGCACTGTCTGTGCCGTGCCTTTATCCACAGTTCTTTTCAAGCTGATGGGCTGATGAATGAAACTGCATATTTAATCTTTGCAGCTGTGATCTTGGCTCTATAAATTGATGGTGATTCTTCTGTGGAGATTCTAATAGGAACAGAGCTGGGGTGCTGCAGCGTGGCTGTTGTGATACATCTGTGTGATCTCTGTTTAATTGTTTTCGGGGATGGTGTGTCTTGCCTTAAGCAAAAATACGTCTCTCAATCACGGTCAGCAGTTTCTCATGTTAAAAAAAAAAATCAATTTTAATGACAAAACCGCTTCAATAAATTTGTGTTTTCCTGCAGTTGTATCAAAATGAATTGTTGTGTTTTGGTGTTTCAGAGGAAGAGGTTCTGTGTGTTGAGGGGGAAGTGAGTGTTTTTTGTGTATTTGCCTTTTAGCCTTTCTCCACCCCCTTTCCCTGCTCCTGGATAATTCCATTTGTGAGCCAGCACTAGATCTTAATATAATTAAAGCAGATTTTTATTTTAATTTAATTTTCATTCAGAGAACACATGGGACAGAGGAGACAGAATTTCTTCCTGCACCAGTCTATTTTTTGAAAATGTTGTCATGGTCTGGATTGTCACATTCCAGCATTTGAAATTCTGTAGTAAGGGTTGGCATGCCACTGAGAGAAGCTTCAGAGCACGTTGGTATTTTATGGCTTGTGTTACAGACCCAAGTCTGGATGATGTCGTGGGTCGGGGTGTATGTTTTGCTGAACTTCCTGAACCAAATCCCTTATACGGGAGCCAGTGCAGTACCTTCACCTTGGACTGCTTTGAGCCTAGGAGAATTCCACTGCTTCAGTCTGTAGCAAAGCACAATTTAGGGTTGTTTTTTGGGATGGGGGTGAATTGTGCATGTGTACCTGAACTCCCAGGCTCCCATGTGCTTGGCGTGTTGGTGCCAAGCCTCGAGGACCAATTTCCCAAAGCTTTTCCACAAACCAGTACGGAAGAGCTTGGGGTGGTTTTGAGGTTTTTTTGAGTTCTCATTCTAGGAAAATCTGAATATCAAAGCTGTGAGTCTGAAGAGGTTCCTGAAGAACAGGAGTCGGGGTTCTCCCTGCAGCTGTGGCAGTAGCAGGGCTGGGGCTGCGCGTGCGCAAGGGACGCCTTGCTGGAGCCTGGCAGACGGCGTCTCCGCATGGGTTTCCTTGCTGGCGCCTGGCAGGCCATGGAGACCTCCTCTCCTCTTGGCACAGGGCCACGCAGGGCCTGAGCTGACCGTGGCTCTCGGAGGCTTTCTGCCTGGCTTCCTGACACTTGACCTTAGGGTAGCTGCTGTAGGAGTTACAGCATAGCCCAGGCTTTCAGAAGTTTTGAAGAGCATATTGACAAATACCCTCAATGGCCAGGTGAAGGATGGGCAGAAATGGTACTCCATACGTGTTGGGAGTAGGATATCCACAGGCTCATATTAACAAAGTGGGCACTTCTGTAGATAGCAGACACTTCTGTTCTGAATTCAGAATGCCATCTAGTGCAATACAACCTATTTTTTAAAAATAAAAGCCCCTCAGTATGAGATGAGGCAGCATGCATGCAAACATGACACCTATATGATAAAATAGAATTGGAAGAAGTTTCAGCTCTTGTCTTCACATAGTTTAAGGTCTTCTCTGCAGCTTAGAGAAGGGAGGGCTGCTGCTCTCATCTGCATGAGTAAATAAGTAGCTACTCAGTGTTTTTTCCCCTTATTCTTCTGCTTTTGAAACTGTAACTCCTTCTGTTCAATGAAGTTGGAGGAAAACTCGGAATGAAAATTACATTGACCCGCTTCAGAGCAGGAGGCAGAGGGTGGATGGCGATCCTGAGCAGCAAAGGGGAGGGGAATGACCCCTGGCTGCAGGGTCAGTCAGCTGTGCGTGGCCAGCAGCCTGGGCCACTGTGCCCCGTGAGGGCACGGAGCTGTCTGCAGTGGCACCAAGGCATGGCTGACCTCGCAGAGCAGTGCACAGTACTTCTGTACGTGTGCAAGCGCCTGCATCCACCAGGGTGTTCCTGAGCAGGCACTTTTGTCTCCTCTTAAACCTTCAGGAACTGGCACTATGGCAAAAAGGCAGTGTCCCTGCCCCTCCCCTCTGTCCCCCCTCCACACTCTTTAGAAAGAATTTATTGCTGGGAAGAGAGCTTGGGGTCAAGGAAGGTTCGGGGAAAGAAAAGGCCTTTAGAGGTATTACAGCTGCTGTCTTTGCAGCAAGCAGCACGTAAGTTGTTTTTACATTCACTGTCAGGGTACATATAGGAAACATAGCTACTTCTCATCATAAATATTATTGTTGTGAGAGACTCAAGTGGTTTAGGGTTTTCCTTTTGTTTGAACGTGATCAGAAACTCTGAGCAAAACAACTTGATTACTGTGCATTTGGGTGCTTGCCAGCCTTGAAATAGAAGTACATCCGTAATCCACATGGATACAGTGCAGTCTTTTAGTAAAAAGCAATTTTCAGGGTCATAATATGTGGCCTGCGTTTTTGTGAAACACATTCACTTTATAAATCATTTGCAAGCATACCATTTCAGATAGTAGATGCCAAGATTGCTTCTAGTTTGCCTTACAATTTTTCCTAAGTTTTTGTGTCTTGCAGTTGGTGTCTCCCACACCTGACTGCACACAGCTTTCCTGGCACACGCAGGGCAACTGCCCAAGTAACTGCTTATAGATAGGAAATTGCTCACATGCAAAATGACAACAGATGCACAGGAGAAATGGTACTATTATGCAGTTTATTACAGCAGGATTGTATGTATTTACTGAAGCAGTGCTCTGTGATTCATATTTTCTTTTTTTTTATGAATGTTTAAAATTGTTTGCAGAAGTAGGCTACATAGATATTACTGGACACTTCTGTTTTGCTATATTTGGAAACAGTTCAGCACTAACAAAGTTGGAAACTATGCTAAATGTGCACAGTCTAACCTCTGAATATGTTTTTTTGTCTTAGTAGTACGAGTACATCCTTGCTGCAGTTCCATATATAGAAATTTGCCATCCAGCAGCATAATTTTCTAGAGTTCCCACTGAGTCAGGAAACCCCCTCTGCAGCAGTTAGACCTCTTGGTTAATTGCTACAGCACAGCCAGTCCTCTGCCTCTCCTTTAGGGATGATTAAACTTTCAGCAGCTGACTGTTGGTGTAGCATTTGGGAAGATGCCACGGTCGGGGAAGACAAGGCTCTTCCTTTGCAAAGTGGGACACTTGAGAATTTGAGTGTATGAGGAAGAATATAGGAATTGTGTGTATACAGTAGATTTGCAGTACAGTAGAAATAGGAGAGAAATGCATGCATGCTTTTTCTTCCCCAGTGTCTATAAAGATTAGAGCAAGAGATTCCCTTGTTTTGCGGTAGTATTTCACAGGCCAGGTGTAGTTTAAAGGATCTGTTTTTCCATTAAATTCTTCTGCTGCGCATGTGACACAGGTTTGTTGTGCTTTGGTGTGGGACTGATGGAACTGGTTTCATGCAGATGTCGTGGAGACAGAACAGGGGGATTTGACCTGGTGTTTTCAGAATTTCTGAGACCTTTCTAAATATGCTTGCATGATTACTTTAAATGCAGCTATGTGCGTTTCCTGGTGAGCAGCTTTCAAGCCTGTTTATTGCCAAGTAGCATTGCCTTGTTTTTTGCCAAGCAGGAAAAGTTCATTCTTTAAAAGTGGCAACACCTTCAAAATAGTGGATTTTCTTTTACTCCTGGGTGAAGAGTTGGGGTGGAAATCTGAAGGAGAACAAGAATGGCAGTTTTTCACACTTTTTGTTGCCAGTGGATTTGCCAGCTGGTGTGCTTATCGCCCTCATTGACTGCTTCTCAATTTGCTTCACAATGAAATGGATGGATGGTTTTTTCCTTCCCACTCTTCTTGAAGGATGGTATCAGGAGTAGAAAACACAGAGAAGGATGCATGTACCTTGTATGTCACATTACTGTGTTGTGCAGCAAATTCTTGATGTAACTGATTTGTCAGCTGTAACCGTCCCATGGATTTCAAAATTACTTTCATTCTGGATGTATGCCATTATCTGAAAACCAGGGCTTCTGTACAAAGTAGATACTTGTTGATAACACTGGTGTACAACATTAATTGTCCTTTCTTTCTCTCCTTCCTAAAGCTTGTGCACTGAGGACAGAAACTTGCTGCGGATTCGAGAGAAGGAGAGACGGAGTCAGGAGGCTCTGGAAGACAAAAGACAGTTCTCTGAGAAGACTCCCCTCTTTGGAGAACCCTACAAGGTAATGGAAGGGGGTGTGGGGGGAAAAGAGAGGAGAAAAGAGGGTTGGGGTGGAAGAGGAGAGCTATGGCTCTGCAGAGGGTGTAGAAGACTTGAGCACGATAAATACAAACAAAGCATCTTCCCATCCTCTTAATTTTAATTCCTCAGAGTATGTGCTTAAATCTCTGTTGGTTGTGCAAGAGCAGTGTGGACTTTGGTCTAGCCTGCTGTAGTTTGAGGGAGAGTGCTCAGGAGCAGCTTGGCTGCCTGTCTGCCTGCAGCTGTGGGCATAACAAATGGATCTGATGTTAGTACTCCGGGAGGCTGCAGGTGCACCAAGCTTGGCTTGGAATAACTGATAGCGGCTCTAGCAGTCCTGTCTGCTTTGAAGAGATTTGCAGGATCGAGATGAGCTTGCCTAACTTCACTCATGGTGATGTGTGGTGATTAAGTTAAAATCCTGAAGAATGTCTCTTCCTGAGCTGGATCTCTTGGGGGGCTTTTGAAATGTCCACCTCTTTGTTCTTCTGTTGCAGACTAATAAAGAAGATGAGTTGTCAAGCCGAATTCAGAACATGCTGGGCAATTATGAGGAGGTCAAGGAGTTCATGAGCAACAAATCCTGTCAGAACCTTATAGGAATTCCAAAGAGTGTTGCCCCTCTGTTTCCCCCCGGACAGCCTGATCGCCCGTACTTCCCTGAGAAGGCCATCCGTACTTTGCCATCTTCATTCCAGCACCTGACCCGCCGTCCACCCGTGGGACCTATGGTTGTAGCCCCTCGTCCTCCAAGCCACTCCAGTCACTACCAAAAGGCACAGTCAGGAACAGAACCAGCTTCAGGTTTGCACACCAAGAGCCGCAGCTTACCCAGCGCTCGGAGCCACGGTCAGGAACACAGCCGTGGTGGCCGGGACAGTCAGGCAGGGTTTCCCCACAGTCACAGTGACAAGGCTGGGAATGGGGAAAGTCGTGAGCATGGCCTGCAGGCCTCCCCTCTGGGGCTTTCCCCATTCCTGCCATGTTTGTTGTCTTCTCCAGTGGCACCCCTGTCACCTCTACATTCCAGCCAGCATATCAATTCCAGGTCACAGAACAGCAGCAAAAGTCATGGGTCAACCTACAGTCAAACAAAGTCATTACAGGACTTAGTGACAGGATCACAGGAGAAGGAAAGTCGGGGCAGCCCAGCCGTTACTTTGACCAGCACCAATCAGCCTTCCTCTCAGACTTTTCCCCCTTCTTTGACATCAAAAGCCAGTGCAATGCAGCAGAAACCAACTGCCTATGTCAGACCTATGGATGGCCAAGATCAGGCACCATTTGAATCCCTGGAGCTCAAACCTCTCCTGGAGGAATACCATGAAGGACCCAATGAAGATGTCTCAGATTTGAAAGCAAAAGTTAAAGCTGAACTATCCAAGTTGGAAACCCCTTCTGAGCCCAAGGAAGAGACCGATGAAGACCTCTCAGATTTGAAGGCAAAAGCCAAAGCTGAACTATCCAAATTGGAAACCCCTTCCGAGCCCATAGAGGTGAGTACACTTTTTGGTGGTCTGTGTTCTAGCAGGGTAAGTTTGGTGGTGGGAGAAAAAGTCATCGAACAGCAGTGACTGCCAGAAGCAATGACAACTGTGCCTGTGTTACCCTGTTTGGAAGGTGCATTTTGAGGTTGATGTGTGTGAGATACCTGTTTGAGTGGTGAAAATGTGACACTTCTCATGATTTTTCTGTTGTTTTATCACTGAGGCTGCAGCAGATTTTATGGTTCGAGCCTACCTCTGTGCCTATGATTTTTGTTTTCCTCTAAGGCGTGTTGAAAAGACAGGGAAAATGATCAAGTGAGAAGGTCAAGCAGTGATGCAGAGTGTCAATATCCTGTCTGAGTGGTGGTGGGTGGGTGCCCCAAATCCTCGCTGAATATTGAGACAGCCAGCAGTGCTGTGAATTCTGTGGTCACCTGGGCTTTGTGATATGGGACCGTGAACACCACAGCATTCTCCTGTGTAAGTTTGTATGATCTCACTCTAGACCCACAGGAAAGTATGAATTGCTCTCTCTCAGGCAAGCCATTTCAGTTGGTACAGCAAAGGTGGAGGACAGGGTTTGCACATCAGCAGGGCAAATCAGAATGCAACACTGTTGCTGTTGCACTATTTAAATATCCTTCTTTCCAGAGGGAAGAAAACTTCTGCGAAGATGGATTTTTTTTTTTTTTTAAATACAGTTCTTGCTGCATGTTGCGTTCATGAGAGATTGTGTGCAGTGTGTGACAGACTGGCACGGTTGAGCTGAGTTTGGTTAGTCTGTTGTGTCTTTCACTTGAGAGGCAAAGGAAAGGGCAGTGAACAAAGTGGTTGGGAAGGCTTTTCTGAAGATTTCAGAAAACATCTGTTGCCTATGTTTGGGCCCTGCTGGGCAGTCCAGTGGCTTCACAAGGAGCAGGTGTATTGTTTAGGACAGTATTAGGAAACTTGAGGGGAAGGAGATGGCTGGAATTAAAATTGCTTCTTAACTAGGCTGTTAAGATATGGTCCTTCCCTTTAAAATTATTTTGATACTGCACGTTTCCTTGTTGTCCTCCCATCTGTTTTTGCTCATCCCAGGGCCACCTCTTATTTGTCGTGTGGGATGGAGGCAGAAGCCCTGACTGGTAAAGCAGTGGGAGTGGAGGAGCAGCACTGTGCGTGTGTTGTTCAGCAAATGCAGCTCTTTTTCCTGTGTCCTTTGAAGCCCAGTTTCAGCTGTGCCGAGGGTCCAGCACACTGACTCTGCCTGCCTCATGGCTTGGCCTCCTGTGAGCCCCTGGTACATTTTGGAGTTCTACTGTGCTCATCCTTCAGCGCTGAGGTTGTTGCTATGCCCTATGCGATGTAGGATCCCACAGTGCTGACCTAAGGCAGCTGGGCAAGCAGAGCCACGGAGATTGTTTCAAATTGTGTTTTGCCACCTTTGTAATGGAAAGGAAGAGTGTGGGTGCATGCAGTCTGCTTTTCATGGAAAAGGGTGTGGATGAGCTGCAAATCGCTGTAGGGAGTCTCTTGTGGGAAATGAGAGGAAACTGTCAAAATGACATTGCTGAGAAGTGAAAATACTTGGATGCTGAGAGACTTTATTTGCTATGAAGTAGGTTTGGCACTGCACATCACACCTCAAAACAGGAAGTTCACTGAGGTCCACATTACCTTATTTGCTTAACCAGATTTTACTCCTGGGAGGCAAATAAAGCAGCGCAGGGCATCACCTTCTGCATTATCTTATTGTCTCATCTGCATTATTGTCTTATCTCTTCCCATCCCCATGTTTTTTCTGTCATCTCATATATCTCTGGTTTATTATGAATTTCAATTAGCTGTGATGCTGTGTGCTGAATGAAACCTTTCTCTCACTTTTCATTGAGCACATGAGTCTGAGTCCAAATACCCATAAAAATCCTACGGTTGCCAGTGCAGAAGCAGTGTTACTCATGCTCCTTCTGTTAGATCTGTGGCAAAGTAAGAACACAGTAAAAAGGGAATTGAAGGTAATGAAAGAAATAGTTTTGCGCAAACCAGGACCCAGATTTTATTTAGATGCTTAGTCCATGTTGAAGCTGATATATGAACCTTTTTTGTGAATATGCTGAAAAATCCTCATTTGCAGTAGGGATCTTCAGGCTATGGCCCCTGACTGTTTTCTGTGCATAGGCAGGGAGGGGCATAGGCGTTTTGGATAATGGCTGTGTAAGCTCTAGTGAGAAATGCATTACTTCAATATCTGCTTTTTTCAGTCTTGTTATTCTGTTTGATCTCAATGATGAACATGTATTTGGTAATAGAGCCTTCCAGTGCTGAAACTTGGAGGTAGAAGAGGAAGAAACAGTGAGGTTGCCCCCCCTGGATATATGGCCTGTGTGCTTGGATGTACAGTACAAGAGAGGCTGATTGGGGGTCCTTTGGCTGAAAGGCCATCCCTCTCTCTAGTTTTTGGTGAAACAGGAGCTGCGGGGAGGCTCCTGCCCTGCAATGACCCTGACAGTGAATAGGTGTAGACCAGCAGACCCTTCCCTCTTCCCAGTACTGTTTGGCCACAGTTTACTGAACAGCCACATGCCAAATACAGTTCTTCCTGTGATCTCCCATGACATGACTTAGGAAAGCCATTTCCTCAACCACATGTGTTCTGGTTAATTGAATTCTAAGGCGTGTTTCACCTGCAGCTGTGAATTCATTATTGACAGCTTCTGCTCATGGGACCACTGAAAAGTTAAGCCTTCCAGCCAGAACAGACACACGGTTTCTCTGTAGAGTGAATGAATCCACAGTGGATAACAGTGCAGTGACTCACTTCACATTCACATAGACACTGAACAGCTCTTTCCCCTCTTCCCCAAATCAAAGCCTTCAGTTTCAAATGTCATCACTGTCCCCCTAAGGCATCTTTCCAAATTTGTTGTGAGCAGGCTTAAAAATATTGCAGACATGAAGAAGCTGAGATATATCCCTTCTCTTCACGTGCCATGTTTCTCCTCTTTCCCGAGCACCTAAACAAAGATGCTTATAAGCTATTCTCTCTCTTCATGTCTTTAGGAGAGTGCAGCACCAACAGAGACCCCTGTATTGCCTCCATTGACACAGACTGTGATGGGTGAAAGGGAATCAGCTTTACAGCAGGGCAAGAAGCAGAGAGGCTGTTTTGAGGGAGAGCGTATATAAATCCTCAAGCATTATTAAAGGCATCGTCTGTGGAGGAATGTACAGCCCGTGATGCTCAGTGAAGATTTGGCTTTGTTTTCCCAAAAATTTTGTGAATGTTAGGGCACAGCTCCTTTTACCTTGTGTAATGAGGTCTCATCTGACTCTCCTGGCTGTGACCTAGGAAGCAAATAGGGAAGCAGCCAATTTAAAAAACCAAAACAGCAACAAGCAACAATGAAACAGCCCAGATGTGTTAAGCCCTTTTGATAACACTGTATTATCCTTGAAGAACAGGGTGCGCACACAGACTTCTGTGTTCAAGTTGCTGTCATTGAGCTGTGTTTTCCTCAGTAAACATTTATTAATGGTCACCAGTTAAAACATGGTTGTTGTATAGTAAATAGTAATTACTAAATACCTACAAAGAAGTTTGGATGGCAAATATAAAGGGTCCATTCTAGATAGATAGTTTTTCGCTGGACTTCTCTGCATGGCATCTGAGTTTTTCTGCCAGCAGGAGTTGTCAGACAGGTGAACCCTGTAAAGTAGAAATACATATATTGTTTTAATCCTGCATCCTTTGAAAATGAATATCTTTAAAGACATATGTAGTACTGTTGGCCTTGTGTAATGAATACACAGTGTTTGGCATTAAGCTATTGTCATCTTTCTACCAATGTATTTCTCATTTACTGAGTAGGAGGGAGATTGTGTTGTTAGTTTTCTTTTTTTCCCCCTCACCCCTTTGCATTCCTTTCTTTGATTATTTTTTATCCTTGCTTTGCACCAAGATAGGTAACAAGGTAACTTCTGTGTCTCCTCTGCTGCTGTTTTTATAATCAGAAGTGCCCTAGGTGGTTGCAGAAGGGTTTCCATGCTTCACCACAGGCATTGTGTCAATTTGTCATGTTGCTGGTGTGTGACTGCTAAAGAAGCAGATCAAACACAAATGAGAATTGTTATTTTTTCTGACTGCTTTGGGTAAGAAAAATTTTAAAGGCAAAAAAAGTAAACCTCAACTTCACTATAAGAGCTGAAACTGATTTTTCTCATTTTTGGTAAGCATCCCTAACAACTTGCGTGTAATGTCCAAAGCTGTGCCATCCAAAGCCTTTCTCACCACCCTTGGGCATTGTGGTGTGAGCTGAAATGACTTGTAGCCGGAGGAAGGTTAACTGTGGGATTCTCTTCTGCTTGTTGTAATACCAAGTGCCCAAAGATGTGTCGTTTTACTCGGGTCTTCTACATACTCCTTTTTGACTCTCAGAAGTGAAAGCAGTTGGTACTTTTTAAGCTCTTACATTGTTTAAATTTCTTTTTCCCCTCATTCGCTGGGTGGCAGGTACATCCAGAGGCAATGGCGTTGGTCACTGCTCCTTGGGATGGTTGCATGAACTTGCACGGGCAGTTTGGTAATTTGGCTGATGGTTATGAGGTCAGGATTGTACACAGCTTTTGCATTTTTAAATGCATAAACACATTTTGACTTCTCTTATTTTCTCTCACTTGATGAGCATGCAATATCTTAGGAGAAATCACAGTCAATCCCAGCTGACAGGAAAGAATTATGTCAGTGCTGTGTTTTGTTTGGGTTTTTTTAACTAAACGAAGCCAGAGCATGCAGGTATAGATATATAAACAGAAAAAGCTACTTGTATTTGATTTAATAGGTGAATCCCACTGGATGCAAAAGGGGTTTTTCCCTTGTGTGCTTCTCCTTTGGAAGAAGCCACACATTCTATCCAGGCTGAAAATAAACCAGCAATAAAATGCCAAAGCAGCTCTGATGGCTCACACAAAACATCCTCCACCAACCTCTTTGTAGATTTTTGAAACTCTCCGCACCATTTCTCACACAAGTGGAAAGTGCCAAAGGGACAGATGTTGCCAATTTGAACCGTACAGGGGGAAGGCAAATATTGCTAAGCAACCAAGTGCTTGAGAGAGAATTTTTCGGAGAGGAGCCAAGGGAGTTATGCCTGGGAGTGCCTGCAGCTTCTCATGGCTCGGTGCGAGGGAAGAGATTAAAAGTTCTTTCCTGTCAGGGCTGACGCCGCCAGCACAAAAGACACTATAACCTTTTGACACTGATTAGGGCTGACAAGGGAATGTATGAAAACAGGAAATCTGCCCTGCCATGTGGGAAGGCAGTAAGACATGTTCACAGAGGTAAGTGCAGCACACAGCCTGTGCCAGGGTGGGGTCAGCAGTTGGCTTTAGCGGGACAAGGTGAAACCCAGGCAGGCACCCAGCCCCGGGAAGTCCAGTGGAGGCTGTTTTTGGTTCTGGCTTTCACATCTGGCTGAGGGAGCAGGTTGCTGAAGATGGGCTGGCAGAGAGAGGGGTCTGTATTCAGTGAGTCTTGTAATTGCAGTCTGCCTCATGTAAATGGAGTTAACTTCTCTAGTTACTGGAGGATGAAAGAGCTCATAAACAAGGCAAGTCTTAAAACACCTGTGTGTGGCTGTGCTCCTCCCTGGCCAAACAGCACTTCACAGCTCAGTGCCAGCCTGGAGGTCTTTGCTCTGGTGGTCCCAAATGCTACTGGAGATGTTTCTTCAGAGAGTGAATGTGCCCATTTCAAGCCTCTGAATTCTTTTGGCAGTAGACTACTGGTGTCTTGTTCAAGACGTGTATTTTCAGGAATGAAGCACAAGATTTATATTCCTACGTTGGTCATCACATTAACACTCTCCTGATGCCACTCTGAGCACCTCCTGGACTTTGATCTGATTCTTTGCTTTGTTTGAGTGTAGGGAAACGTTTAGCACGTGCTTTGTGTGGTATTTTGTACTTCACGGGATTTTTTCTACTACCAGTGAGTCTCAGTGGAAGTGGCATTTTGCAGCTTAAGGATGCTCCATAGGAATAGTCTGGATCAGCACAATGATGTGTGTTATGACAAGTCTGGTGGTACTGCTTTTGCTTCTTGGGCACTGACCACAGTGCTCTTGCCCCATATGGGTGCTGCAGCAAGAAGGTGCCTCACTGAGGTACTGGTCAGCTCTCTGGTTTTCACTGAACACCAGAATTAAGGGGAGAAGAGTTCTCCTGCTGTTTGTATGAGCTGGAACAGTCCTGCATCGAGAAGGGCTTCCTGATGTTCCCTGGTAGGGCATGAGATTGACAGAGCTCACCCAAAGCTTGACTACAGCAATTTGGTAATTTTTGAAATGAATTCAGGAAGTAGTGGTATTCTTGCCCTGGCACACTACTCAATGTAGTCTGTTTTCTATCAGCTATGCCTCTCTTACTTGTTTCCTTCTGTCATTATTCTGTGCTTTGAAGTTTCAGGTCTCATTTTTCATTTTCTCTGATGTCTAACAATGTCCCTGTCTGAATGGTCTCTAACATCTTTCTCCCTCCCAAGCTTTAGATGTCAGTTTTCATCTTCATAATGATGAGCATTTATTACTGAGACAATAAAATAGTGCTTAATTTTTTTAAGCAGCAGAATATTTTAATTCCCTTTTGGAAAAGATGATACTCCTAACTTTTTGATCTCCTGTTTTTCAACACACTAATTTCTCCTCCAAACTGCTCTAACAGTGTTATATTTTCTTGCAAATTTGTTCCATTGGTCAAATGGTTCATAAATGTCATTGGATATTGAAGTGCTCTTTTTGCATGCAGTCAGGTGTAGCAAATTGTGGGAGACATGATCTTGGCAGTCCATCGTGCTCCAAGCAAAAAGTCCGGGTGCTCTTCCCGGAGAGGCTCTGCCATCAGCCCAGCTACCCAGCCAAAGGGGAGACAAAGTGCAGCTGGCATCGCTGTGTGCTTGTTTCAGACCCAGCAAGCACTTGATGCTGGAAAGTGTCCTCTGTCCCCTCCCTTCCCTACAGCTACCTTCATCTAATAAAAGACTTCTGTGAGTCCCGCTTCTCTGGGATACTGAATTCAACCACTTTGGCCTTTCTGCCTATTCTTCAGATGGAGCTTTTCTGGAATCAAAGGAGGAAGGAACAAGGGTGATGTTTGCTTTGGCTGCTAAGGAAATAGAGCTCAATAGTACTTGGCCTGTGGACTAATTTTTAACTGGTTATGAAACTTGACCTAAAATTCCATTACTTACAGCAACTCCAGTTTGGGTGAGTTGTTCAAATGTTCACTTTCCTTTGAAGATAAATAGTAACTATTGGTATTCAAGACTTTACCATAGAGCTTAGATTATGCCACAGTCAGAAATGCGTTAACTGGGCTGGCTTACTAAGCTTCACTAAGTCAAAAGAAAAATTTGACCATTAAAATATCCCTGAAAAGCCTACTTGAAATTTTCAGATCTTTTTCACTGCTTGGAGCTAAAAAGAATAGCAACAACATAGCAATATTTATTTTTTCCTTTTCTTGGGAGATGAGAGACTTCAGTTTCTGTATTAGCATAATTTTAAGAAAATTTATTTGTCTTGAATCAGAGCCTAAATCCAAGTTTTTGTTTTAATACACTATTGAATTGAGAGCCCCCCCAAAGGGAGAAGTGAGTGAGCACTTCCCTGTGATTTTTAAGATTAACTGCTGTATGTGTTTACAAGTATTTTTCTGTGTGTCTCTAGAACAAGCACACTGGCAGAGTGACTGGGAATTTTACAAGTCTGTTGTAAAATAAACAATGCATGGAAGGATTCCTTATTAACACTGTGGTATCTTTTTCTTCTAAAGCTTGTATTTTAACTTGGTTTAAAAACATTTGTTTTTTAAAATATGACTTTAGCAGTGGCTTGTGAAGAATGCTGTAGGTTTGGGAAGATGTAGGGTGAATTCATGTAACAGGAGAAAGTCGTGTTAGATTCAGATCGTACCAACTTACTCCTCCTCATACAAGGAATACTTTGGTTTCTTCCACCAGCCTGTCAGCTCAGTGCTGTTCAGACCAAGTTGTAATTCAGACTTGGCTGGACACCATCTGTTCACTAAAAGTGAAAGGTGTGGTATATTCAGCCTGAATGTTTTCACTTGAAGCTGGCATTTTACTGAAGGTGCTCTTGGCTGTCATGTTGCTTGTCTATTTGCAGTTTTGCTTTGTTAATCCTTGGCTGGATGTGCTGAAAGAATGCCATCTGTGCTTTGCCAGTGCAAAGGTGCAGAGGGTATCCCTTGCCTCCTTGGTGTGCTGCACTGCGGAGCAGCGTCAGCTCCATTCCTGCCCCTCTTTGCCAATACAGGAGAAGCGGTGTGGTATTATTTTTCTGTTCACTGTGGTAGCAGTAGCCCCTTGGGTATGAACTACCCTTCCCTTAGACATTTCCTTAGACATTTCCTCAGAGCCTTCTGTGGTGCACATGTAGGGAAATGATTGTCCATCTTTCAGGAGTCCAGGAATTGCATGGGAAACTATAACCATGTAGAGACTTTGCCTGAGAGGACATAAAGAAATGTACACAAAGGTGTTGAGCCCTATCTGTCATGGCTACAGATTACGAACCTGCCTGCTCACATCTCTGAAGTATTTTAAATGGTTTGAATATTTTGCCATTGGTTCTTGGGAACTTTTCGCACGAATATTGGCATCATTTGAGCAATTATGTATGAAGGAAATTATAGGCAGTGAAACGATACAGAAAATCTGGAAATGTCTGTAGACTTCTCCAGTTTGCTGTCCCTAAGGTGCTTAAGGAAAAGATGGAGAAAGCTTTTCCTTAGGCAGCGGTCGGTTGATGTCTTGGTACTTCTTGTAACCATCTGTCTTTGTTTGGATGTTAATTACAAGCCATTCAGACAGTATGTTAAATAAGCAAAAAACCAATTTCTTCCCTCCAGATTATACAGACAAGGAAAGAAACAGTGAACTGACCCTGTCCCATCCTCTCAGAATTGCTTTGTTTTCTGACAGCCTTTTGAGCCTGAGAGGCTCATGGCCTGTAGCCTTCCTAGTACATCTGACTGGCAAGGATAATTTCTCAAATGCCAGGTATGTTAGCTCAGCACCTCCTGCCTCGCTTGGCTGCAGATAAAAATGGTGTGTGACAGCTCTGCAGTGCATAAGCCTGGCCATAAAAAATTTCTGGGACTTGGGAAACACTGTTTCCAGTCTTTAATACAGAGTTCAAGAAATGATAAAAATGTCTTTTAAGGAAGCTTACATTTTGAATCATGACAAAGGCAACTGTCTTCTATGTATGGATTTTAAATATTTAAGACTGGTTGTTCTAGGCACAGCATGAGCGAAGAAGGTTCTAGAAGGCTCTGTCCAGCCCTGGCCTCTGTTCCCACCTGGCAAACAAGCTGAGGGTGCTGTGGGCTTTTTTCTGAGTTCTCAAAGCTGTTTGCTGAGGAAAGGATCAAAGTGTCTGTGTGTGTGTTCAGCTGAGTAATAAACATCTCCTGGGAGCAGACCTTGTCAACCTCAGACACTTCTTTTACAGCTGAAAGTTTAAGTTAAGCTGCTTTCAACTTAAGCTGCTTTCAGTTATCTGGTCACTCTTTTTATCATGCAAAACTGAAAAGAGTGACCAGGTAACCGGTGAACAGGACTTGCTCTGCCTTCCTGTTGTCTTTAGCAAGACAGCGAGCTTCCAAGAGACTTGTCCAGTATTTGTCTCAAAGAGGATAACTTTCATTTGTGTTGGCATGGTGAGGATAATAGTAAGACACTCTGCTGTCCCAACCATAAAACAAAATCTAGAAATAGGGTTTTTTTGCATTTAGTTCAGTTGTAAAACATGGTGATAATTGCCCCACAGGTTAAGTTCCTTCGTTTGGAAGCATTTAAAAATATTTCTTCCATTTCCATTAAGGTTTAAAAATAACATGTAGGCGCCTTCTGAGTTAAGAACTTCATTTTTTTTTTTTTAAGGAGAAAAATACAATTCCTATCCTTTCAACACATGTGTTTTCTTCTCTTTTTTCCTTTGGGAACACTATCCTTAGATGCACTAACAAGCAGCCCTTTACTCACATCCCTCCCACTTTGCCTTCTCCTTTGATGCACTGGTCCTGGTGACTGGTGCCTTTTAGCTCCCCTCCAGGTTGTGTGGTCTGTCCCGAGGTGCAGAAGAAGCACAAAGTTGTGCTGAGTGCTGGCCTGGGACTGGTGATGTTGCTCCAGGCTCCAGCCTGCCTCTTCAATTTGTTTTATTTTCCAAATTTTTATTGGCAGGGGTGGTAATGCAGGGAGGTGCCGAGGGGCACTGCTTTCAAACAGATGCAAGAGCCTGCATCTTCAAATCTTGCTTACTGAGTCATTAGGGGGAGGTGCACCAGGTGCCACTACTGCTATCAAAAATCTAACTCAGCTTGTTTTTCAAGGGGAAAGTGGTCTTTGGAAAGGGAAAATATTTCTGAGAGATGGCAGCAGTTAATTATCTGATGTGATCCCCAGAACTCTGGGATGCCTGTCTCCACCAAAACCATAATTTTCTTGATGGTCTTAACAAATGTAGTTATTGTTTTCTTATCTTTTGTTGTATCAGCTGCAGTGACCAGCTTTTTTCTAGAGTAGGCTAGAGTCAGGCTATCCAAAATACTGTAAAAGTGTATCTACTAGCATAAATTGCAATGAGGTGGTATTGGAAATGAGAAAATACCTGAAATAGTGGCTTGCTGCTCTTACTCAAATGAAAACATTGAAAGACCGTGTGTTTGTTCTGCAGGGAGCAAGGGGACACAACCTCGGCCTTTTATGGACATGGCACTTACAGATTCACATTAAGCAATATTAAAAATATTTACTGGAGAGACTTTAAGGGGACAGTAAGTAAGAAAGTCTTGTGGAATTAAGGGGTCAGAACTAGATTTTTAGAGCCACTGTACAGATGGTAATTGCAATGGAGAGGTGCTTTTGTGTGGAGGTTCTTTGTGTAGAGCAATTTACTAGTGAGATAATCAGCCTTGGCTGGAGTCCTGGTCTGCATGGCTATATACAGGTGAGGCTGCACTTAACTTCGTGCTTACTTTGTTTAGATTTCAGTTATATTATTATTAGATGAAGGCTAAAAAGAGATGCATAAATTTCTTTCAGCAGCACAGGATTTGTGATGAATCCTTCATTAAAACATATCAACAGTCTGTTCCCCCAGGACACCACCCCCTTTGCTACTTCAGTCGAAGAAAGACAAAATAACAATTTGTTTTTCTTACACCGTTTGAGCACAAGGAAGCCTGTGCATTTATTTTTAGATTGAACAAAATAATCCATCTCAGGGTTAGAAAAGCGTATAAAATCTTTAAAGAATGTTTTATTTCCTGCAGGCGCCCACGCAGGAACAAGACAGTACAACTATTGTTTGCTGAGCATTTTGATGTAAAATGCTTAAGTTGCCAGGATCATTCAGTGTCAGCTGAAGAAAGCTCATGGGAATGGTTTGATTTGTTTTCAAACCTGCGACAAGCTGGTGCTGCTGTCTTCTCTTTGAGCTGGTCTGCTGAGTTGAGGTGTGGGCAGAAGCAGAAGAGAAGGTGGTGTAATTTTTTTCAGTGGAATGCTTTCAGCTTTGTCTTGGAAAAGAGTGAGCTCAATTGGTGTAAGTGTGCTTCTGCAACTGTCCACAGGAAACTTGGCTACAGGCGAGCTGCTGGTGAAACCCTGGTGCCCACAGAGGACCTGAAATAGCACCCAGAGAAATTATTTTAGAAGGCTCCTGGGGACTGGTAGATTGGATTTGTAGTCTACAGTGAAGTCTTGTGACTTCAAGCAAGCAGCATAAACACAAATGAGAAAGCAAATGCATTTTTAGCGTAGTTTTGAAGATTTTTGTCTGGCTGGAAAAGACAGAATACCTCCATACATTTCTGTGGTGCCTCAGCATTGTTTCAGTGTGCATGAAGCAAAAAGCATAAATAGGTTTTGTTTTTCATGGAAGTGCAGAAGTGAAACTTAAAACTGGAAGCAATGTCAAGCAGATCTACATTAGCTTTGCTTTGATTTGCTGGAATTATTCCAGCCTCACTCCATCAGGTTGAAGAAGTTTGGTGAGAGGGGAGACCCAGGATGTGTTGCTTGTTTCTGCTCCTCCTCCATGGCTAAACCCACCCATCTGGCTACCCGAAACTGGCACAAAGCTCAAAAAAGTGCATCCCCAAACATGTGCTTTTTACAGCTGCTGCAGTGTGTGCTATCTTCTTACTGTTTTCCACAAGGAGAATCTGATACAAGGTTTTTATAAAATGCCAGCTATTTCAGTTTTGTTTGTGTTTAATTTTTGATTTTTGTTCTTTTGTGTTCTACCTTATGTTTGGGGGATGTTTTTTTTGTTGTGGTTGTCATGTTTTTGTTGAAATGGAGTGCTAAAAATGACGTGTCTTGCAGTAATTTCTCCTGTGAAAATTAATCCTAGTCTTGGGCAACCTGCTGAGAAAATTGCCTTCCCTTCTCATGGGTTTGTCTTTCTGTGACAGCAGCTTCCTGAATTTTCTGGAACAGCTCAAGCTGCTGTTGGAAGAACTCTGTTGCCACATAGTACCTCTATGTTATTTTACAGTAGTAATGAAACCTCAGACAATATTTCCTGTAGCAAAATGGCCTTTAAAATCTGTAGCCATAATTTATGAAGCCAGTCATTGAGGACATACTGAGCTTTGTACAATTTAAGGTTTTAAACAAATGATGTCTATAACTGTTTCACGACAATAATGTAAGTCCCTTTTTATTATATATTTCTGAAATGTTTTTGAGCTGAATAGAAAAATAGCACCAAGGAAAACCTAAATATATGCAAGTATTCCCACACTTGCATAAAAGGGAAGTGTGAAGTCAAGGAAGGGATGGTCTCATTCTTAAAAAAAAGCTTGTTTTGAAGTGTTCACACACTCTTTAATTTGATTTGTTACTGACTTAAAAGCTCAGAGGCAACAGTGCAAAGACTTACATATCTCTGTAAGCTTTAGCTCAGACTCCACATTTTATGTTTTAAAAACACTAATCATTTTTGCATGAACTTTAAAAAGGAAGCAAAACAACCAATCCCTATAATTTCTTAACGTTAAAGAAATCAGAAGAAAGTCTTGTGTTAGCTACCTGCCTGTGTCTTTCTTACTTGATGCAATTTTGATGGTTTTGTTGGCTTTTCATCCCTGTTTCCCCCGTGTAGTCACTTCTCCAGTGGTTTGCAGGCGTCTCTTTCATTGAAGCAGCTGCGACTGCGATGCTTTCCCTTTGTGCACAAGCACACTGCTCACATCTGCAGGTGACATATCTGAGCCATCCTGACTTTCAAGTATGCATGTTTTGGGTTAACCATGTGCCCTTTCAGCCGACTTCTCCGGGTGCTCCTGATTCTGTGCAGCGTTGCAGATGGTGCAGGGATGAGGCAGAGACACTGCTGTGCTGTCCGAGCGCTGTCCTGCTTGCTGTGCGGCCAGGATGGTGCCACTCGGAGCCGCAGTCAGCGGAGCCCTGCGGAGCACCCGGTCTGGTTCCATTCCCTTCCCTGCGCCGTGGTCTCCACTGTGCTGTGAAATGGAGCCAGCTGGCTTAGAAACCTCTGCTCCCTGTGTGTGGGCTCTTCACTCGGTTCCATCCTCCACCAGTGACGTTGGTGCAAGGTTTGCTTTGGAGCTCATGTTGCTCCCACGTGCTGAGGAACCCATCTGCAGAGAGGGGAAGTGTCATGGTGGTAGGCAAAGGCTCTTTGGCTTCTTCCTCAGTAGGTGAAATCAGGTTCACCCAAGCGGCTGTTGGTGCCAGAGCTGAGAAAGTTGTGGTTTTTTAGAAGGGTTGGGTGCTGATGGAATCCGTGGGTTGGAAATGAAAATGTGGTTTTATGCCCCAGGGAGCTGTTGTCGTTACTAAGTTTCACCAGTATGTGCTTCAATACCAAGCCATTTTCTATTGTTTCTGGTCTGTTTAGCTACAAGCAGTTAAAATATCTCTGATCCATAGTTCAGGGAATACAAGGCCTTGGACTAGGTTAGTGTACGTGGGAAAAATATAGTGTTATGCATGGACTTCATGTGCTTTCTAGAGAAAAGAAAATTTGCTGGTAGCAAAGCACACATTGATTGCATGACAGGTTTTCTTTGTGCTTTTCTCATAATCTAAAATAGCCATTTTATAAAGCTTTTTAATTATTGTTTTCAAATTATGCAAATACTGGGTACAATATAAGAGGTGCTTCAGATTTGTAAAATAAAAATAATTGTAAGACTTATGTTCTGTGATATAGAACTTTTAAACACCCTTTGCAGAGAATCTGCTTGGTGTCTGGTGTTCCTCAAGATAGCGTGTGAATGCCTTTATGAATTTTCATGTTTATGTATTTGTGTCGATCAACAAGGTAGTTTGAGCTTCAAGCTTTGGCAGCCTTTTTCAGTACATGGCAGAACATTATTGCATCCATCATCAGGGTTAGGAGAGGCTTGGTTAAAATATGTCTTGTCTCTTGTTGGCTGGGTGGTTTTGGAGGCATGCCCTGTGTGTGTCCATCTCACATCTATCTATAGCATGGAGAGGATGGATTTTTAACTTGACAAAAACACAGGTGGGAAGTTGCTTTGGGAGAGTAAGTTGGCTTGCTATTGCTAGCGTGACTTGTGTGCGAGGAGAGTGCATTTAAAATGCACGATCTCCTCCTGCTCTGGCTGGCTAAGCACTGATGGGTGAAGTGAGGACAGGATGGTAGGTTTCAGTCTGATTTTTGTCCTGATAGTTGTTTTCAAACTAACCCTTCATGCTTATGCAGCCTTATGATCTTCATTGCATTCAAGTAACAATGACTGTGCAGTTGACATGAAAAAATAGATTTAAAACTAAATATTCCTCTTCAAGTATAATAAAGTGTAGTATTAAGTGGGAAGCAGCTGCAAATGTGATTTTTTTTTTTTTTTTTTTTTTTTTTTTTTTTTTTTTGGTGTGTGTGTGAGAGCTGTGAGACCTTCTCTGCTGATAGTTGCAGGGGCAAAGCTCTCATTAGGAAACAAAGAAAACCTGACAGCAGAATGAAGGGCATGGAACTCATAATTGGCTTTTCTCGTCCTTGCTGCACCACTTGCTTGGGTTTTGCTGGTGCTAATAATTCAGTCTGAGATCAGGCAAGGAGCAATAGCTGGGGTACTTGAGCTATACAAACACATTTCAGTTTTAATTAGGAGGAGATACCAGGCAGCATGGGAAACACACATGAGCTTGTAGCTATTCCTCTCCTATACTGCCTGGGTACCTGCAGCACCAGTTTCACCTGAGATGGAGAAACAAGGGGCTTGTTTGTGCACAGGACATCAGGGGGCAGCTTCAAATGGGCTGTGACAGCAGAGGCTTGCAAATAGCAGAGATAAGCAGTTGGGTGGAAATCACAGAGATGAGAAGGAACAGCAAGGTCTGCAACACCTTAAGGCTTGCCTGAGAGGCAGCATGTATCCATTCCAGTTAATGTCTGCTTCCAGAGCTCCTGTCCCCCTCTTTGCACACTGTGTGCTCTGACTGCTGCTGGCCTTGCTTGAGCCCACGTATCTCGGCGGTGTCACGCGGTGACTTCTGAAATAATGCATGGCCAGCTCTCTCTGGGCGGTGATTTTTTTGACATCCTTCTTGAAACTACTCTGGCACAGCTTCCTGATGAGGCAAGCTATTTAAAGACCAGGGAGAAAGCTTCAGCCCCCTACTTCCACACATGAGAGCCATACGGTCCTTTCAGCTCCACTTGGCACATGTGACAGAGTGGGATGAAAATGTGTGCTGTAATTTTTAATGGAATATATTTTTTAAAAGAAACAACCTTAGAAGCTCTTTAACCCCATCTTCAGTACAAAAAAATAAAGAAGACAACCAGTGCTTATTCTTTGTAATATCTATGGCCCACATATTCTCATGGCCAGTAGGGCATCTCTTGTGTGCCTGGTGGTTCCTTAGGCAGTTTAGTGGTTGTGGGTGATTCTTATTATACTAACTTCCTCATTCATTCCCTAACAAAGCTGTACAAGGCTTGGGGTGTGAGCAGAGCTATGTGTTCATGAAAGTGATTTTGGAATTGCTCATGGGGAGAGGACGTGGAAGTATTTCTGAGAGTTTCGTCACGCAGTTGCTATGCAGTGTGAATTGAGTGCCTGTGCAGATTCTAAACTGTTTTCTAAATTAAGGGCTCCCTCTCTTCTTTTGTGGGTATGTGCACCTGTGCATTTTTGCAAGGCTGTTGTAGCAAAGACAGACTAATTCCTCAAGTAACTTCTAGGGCTCCTTACGTTTGTGTAGATGCTTGAAATTATTTTGGCCTGAAGTCCTTTTCAGTTCATGATCAAAGTAGTACTGAATCCTTCAGTGGCTGTTCTCCTTTTTTTACTTTTAAATCAGTATGCTTATTAATATTATTAGTAATTAAATTAGCATTGTTGCTGCGGGAGCTAGCTGTTATTGAAGCACAGCATCAGTTTGGAAGGAAACACTGGCCAAATCAAACCCAGCAACCCAACAATTCTGGATGTCCCATGATTGTGCTTGACCTTGACCATCAAAACATTTTGTAAGTGACATTTGGAGGTGCTTGTGTCATTCCCAAACTGAAAGAGAGTGTAAATGTGGCATAAGCAAATCCTAGCTGGGGATTGTACAGATGTCGGTGTCAGACAGCAAATATGCACCAGGCTTAACTAGAGTTGTGTGCGGGGAGCACGTTACATCATTCCCAGGAAAGGCTGTAAAAGTGCTAGCAGGGATAGATAGCAATATGTAATATTTGATCTACTATACCCACAGTCCTCAGTGGAGTTGAGCTCATTTCAGTGATTTCTTTGCCTTTAAGGCTTTTTAACTCTTCTTGCAGCAGCATCGTATTTCTCTTTTTCCCTAAACTCTTCTCTTAAAGCTGGCAAGGACATCCCTTGCTGCTGGGTGGTAATTGTGGTGTAATGGTGGTTTAGTGGTTTAACAAGCTGAAACACAGCCAAGATGTGACTTGAAGGAAAAAAATACACCAAACAAACAAAAAGGGGAAAACAAACTCAGGATGAAGAAAAAGGCCAGCTCCTTCAGGCACAGGATGCATAATTTTGTAAAAGAGGAGGTGTCCTTGGTCACTGGAGGTGGGATGGAGGGAAAGAGGGTGAGCCCCACAGATTTAGGGCACGGGGGCAGTCACAGCCCTGCCTGACTGGTAGGAGGAGCAGAACACCCCAGTGGAGTGTTCCCCCATGCAGTCAGATAACTCTGACCAGTTTTGGCGTGGTTTTGACCCTGTGCATGTCCTGAACAGTCTGTGAGAGCAATCATTTCATTGTGTATTTGATAATGGTGTCTTAATAAAACCAACAAAAATAGAGGTCCTTAATGGTGCTGATGCAGACTTCTGTGGTGCTTGTTCAGAGTCATGTGTTTGTTTTCCTTTAAATTTTGTGCCATGAGGAAGAAAGTGGCTTCTGCAGAGCCCCTGGACCTGTGAAGAGCCAGTCACTGAACAATTGGGGGTTATGATAAATCCTCCTGACAATTGAACTATAAATACTCTGTATATGTAAACCTGTATCAATGTCAAAGTCTTTTCAGGCTCATCAGAAAAAACTCCAGGAAGGGGGACGTGGGTTGTTTGGCAAGGATAAGAGAGGTCCAAACTGGCTGTTACAGATATTCTCTGATTCTCAGGTTAATTGTATTCCACTTCTGTCATCACTTATTTCCTCATAAAAGTTAAGTTTCTGAAATGGGTGAAGTTAACTGATTTTGATTTGTTGCAATCAAATACTTTGTCTGGGCAGGATCCTGATTTCTTACCTGTTTTGTGGAAATGGATTTTTCTGTGATGCTCTGATGGGGTTTCTCAGGAATTTTTGAAGCAATCTGTACAGGAAAATGCAAGTGCCTGTGTCTGCTGTTCACCACTTACTGAATTAAGAAGTAAATTAGGTTGAGCTACCAGGTTAAGCTTGCTGGAAAGAAAAAGAGGAGCCTTTTTTGGCACTGTGAGTTATGAAGCAGCCCAATCTCTTGCCATGTGGTAGTTCCTTGCTGTTTGCCCTCCCTGTCCCCTCCTCTTGCCTGCTGTGGGATACATCTGCAGGCCTTGCTTTCATTCCTGTGACTAATCTGGCCGTGCCTCAGCTTTCATTTGTTTGGGTGTGTAAGGTCAGAAGCAGCTCTCCGTACATGATTTTCTGAAGAAAAGTCAAGGCTTTGTCAAATGAGCACTGCCTCAATGAGAGCTTTATGTAGACTCAGACAAATGAGATTTCAGGGAAAAGGCATTCCTCATCTCCTCTTGTCCTTCCAATGTAAATAGCGCAGCGTGTGGGAAACAGATGAGTGGACTTCCTGTGAGAGGGCCAAGGATGACAATTTTTTACTTTATTGAAGTGTTTGCTTGCTTTGCTCTTTACTTTTTTGTGGAGAAGATCCTTCTGGTTGGGCACTGGAGCTCACTGTCTTCTTCCTTGAACGTGAATAAAGTCTTCCTGGCCTTTCCCCTTCAGCAATTACCCTGATGACTGGGCACTTCCATAGAATTTGTTGTTCATAGACAAGAAACTGGTCTGGGATGCACTTTGCTCGTTTCAACTACTCAGCTCTTAGGTTGTTTTCCCTTTCAGCCTCCTTTGATGATATCAGTTAGGAAAGGAGGTGTAAGTGACAGATACTTTCAAAACAGATACCTTGTTAGTAGATGAGGAGCTGGTCTGTGGAAGGAGTGTTCCCCATGGCTGGGCCACCTCAGTGTTGGGAATACACATACACTCTGAGAAGGGATATGCTACGAGACCCTGCTGTTAAAATTTGGGACTTGGCTTCTATATGATCAAGTGATTGACTGTCAGTCAGGTCTCTTCAGGCCAGTTGTGTCAGCTCAGCAACTTTAGATAAGTTATTAGTAGTATCAGTGGAATGTTTGTTCCCCTATCAGGTACTTTTCCAGGTGTACCGCACTCTTTCTCTCATCTCACTTATCAAGATGTTTAACTTCAGAATTGATGAGTCAGGCTGGTTTCAGCTTTATTCAACACCAAAAGCACTGTGACACGCCCTCTCTGTTTACCACGAGTAGCTTTGCAAATACGGTTTGCCACTGGTGGCATTATTTGGGTTGTTTTACCCCATTCCAGAAAGAGCGTCCTGTTGGAATCTCCACTCACCTCTGCCAGGTCACTGCCTGGGCTCCAGCAAAATGGGTGGGGGAGGTACAGGGGCAGTCCCTCGATCCAGATCCAGACTACCTGCAGGCTTTTCCAGAATTCACCATGTTGCCTATACACAGTGGTACATTCAAGGTTTTATTCTGAACAGTGCAAGTTACAATTGTGTTGGTTTTCTATTTTCTAATGGCAGTAGTTGTTATTCCCAGAAGTCCGAGGGCCTGGTGCATGATTCCTTCATTTAAACCCACCTCTGCTTTGTCTTCTACAAGCTCAGGACTTTATACTGACTTCTTTTTCTGCTGAGTGCACATAGATTCATAGAAGAATGCAAACCATGAAGCAAGGGGAATCCTGCCAGCTGAACGAGCACCATTGTTTAATGAGCTCTGTTTTGCTTTCCTTCTTTTTCATCTTTATTTGACCATATCGTCTACTAAAGACTTTTTAAAAAGATGTTTTTTAGAAGTGCATTATTAACTACCCTTCTGATGGGGATTTTAATCCTTACTAGCATTTTATTACTAATTGGCTTCCATGAAATTTATTGAGCTGTTGGTAAGCAAATGTTCACTGAGTGTATGTTTGTCTCATGTCGGTAAAAACTCATGCTGCTTCTCTCTTTCTTGTTACAGCAAACCAACCCCATTGATGTGCAGTCCATTGAAGAAATTTTGAGGGTAAGTACTCTTAAATAATAGGGCTCTGTGTTTGCTTAGATTTTGTATGCCTTAAGGTAATGGTTGGGGAAAAAAATACCTCTCTGCTTCTGTTCACTCAGCAGATGTAGCTGTCACTAGTGCTGGGGTGTGCTGAGGAGAAGTAAAGATAAGAGTCAGCCTCAAATACAGCTGGAGTTGTAAGATCAGCCTTTCTATCAGTACATAAGTGTAATGCAGTCTGGTGCAGTTCAAAACTGACAAGTCATGCGAGACAGCCAGAGCTGCTCCTACATCAGGTCAGGGGGTTGCCATTCCCAAGTGCCCTTCCTCCAAAGGCTCCGGACATGCTGCCTTGTGTCCATGCTGCCAGCCCCAGCAGCGTGGCCCTGAGCAGGAACACACTTGTGTCCTTCCCACCTGCCTGTGCACGGCACTGCTGCTGCTCCCTCACTGGAATTCCAGCCCACTCATGCAGAGAAAAACCAGGCCTGATGCAAAACTGTCTCTGCTGTGTCAGAACTGACTTTGTGTCAGAACTGACTCCGTGAGCAGCGCACAGGCTCCCAGTAGCTGTGGCTGAGTCTGTGTTACCCCTTCCCTGTGCATGGTGTGAAAATGCCCTGGGATTCCCAAACCAGTGGTGCTGATCCTGAGGAGATGGTTCTTTGATGTCAAATGCTGTTCTGAGATGATGAAGTCCTGGTGGAACAGCTTGGTTTCTGCAATTCACTTCCCTCACTGTTGCTTGAGGTTGCAGCATCCTGATGCCTCGATTGCTCTCCAGAAGCTGTTGTTGGGGCAGTGTTTCAGCTGAAGGGGAGCTGTCTGCAGGTGCCCACTGGCTGCCCTGCTCTGATTGGGGTTGCAGCATGAGGACTCCACCTGGAAGTCTGGCATCCTTTTGTGTTTCACCAGACATACCCAGTGTTCTTGCCTGTTAGTAATGCATTCACTAATTTAGCAACCACGGGGAAACATGTCCAAATATATGAAGAGGCAGATCCAAATGAATCTCTGAAGCATGAAATTTGATCTGTGTCTATCAGCAAAAATCCTGATAGCTGCTCCTCTCAATCTCTTTCCAGGAAATGACCCGCTCTTGGCCACCTCCCCTGACAGCTCTTAATACACCTACTAAAGCAGAGCCTTCCAAATTTCCATTCCCAACAAAGGTAAAACACCCTCTTTCTGCCAGGACTTTTGATAAACTAGAAGAGAGCTTTCTGGCTCTTGCATGTGTTTCCATCTGATTTTTTCCCCCTTCTATAAATAAAGGCTATTAGGAGGTATTACTTTCAGAAGTAGAAATATAAATTAAAGCACAATGGGGATGAATAAAAAATGCTTCAGCAACTTAGACATTTGCTGTAATTGTGGTCTTCAAATGTAACTACTTTTCTGAGACATTTTAAATATCTCTGCTGAAGCACAAAGCATATTTTATCTTTTTGTCAACAGAAATATTTGCTGACTGTGTTAAACAGAAGTATAAGCAGCTCTTATAAAAATTTTTAAATAGTTCTTCAAGAATGCACATACCCCTAAGCAATATGTTTTTGCTGATAGTGGCACATTTTCATTTCTGTCCATGCTAAACTGTGTCAGGCCAGCTTAGATTATTGGACACTTTGACAGCTAGTTGAAGTGTTTATTACAATAAAGTAACATATGGAAAATAAATCATCAGTATGATGCTCTTAAGAGAGAGCCCATTTATTTTATTCTCAATTTTCACTTCATCCTTTTTTTCTAGGAATTGCAACCCGAAGGATCTGTAGCAAAGGATCAGAGTAAGTAGATACCCAAAGAAAACACACAGTATGTGTATTGACAGCTAGTTTTGTGTGTTGTGTGTTATGCGTGATAATGTCAAATGTTTACATTGATTAAGAGGCGTGTTTCCTCTGCTTTATTGAACAGTCATGAATTTAGAAATGGCTTGAGAGATTGTATACGTTCTTTACCTAGACATTATGGCAGCAGTTCATCAGAGGACAAACAGTATTTCATTAGGAAACCCCATTCGGAATGATGAATAATCTGAATGACAATTGTGTCCTAGAAGAAAGTGAAGAGTCTAATCTGGTGCTCAGAGACCACAGAGTAAAATAAGCTACAAAGGAGGCACATAAACCCAACCTATTTATTTTTGATTTCCAGAGCAGTATGGAGTACCTTCAGAAACGTTGCTGCCTAGTTCTCAGCCAAGAACATCGTAAGTAAACCAGACCCTGTTCACATTTCTACTGTGCAATTAATTAAAATAACCTGGAACAAACTAAACTTCAGGTTAATTCATGTTTTTGAAGTTTAAGTTTTTATCAGTCTGATTTTTCTTAGAAAACTTCAATGGAGGGAATTTTCAACAACAGAAATATAATTGCTTTATGATGAAATCATAGTAATTTAGGTTGGAAAAGACCTTTAAGATCATCAAGTCCAACCCCTGACAATGCCAAGTTCACTAAACCTTGTCATGATAACGATGACAGTGTTAAAACCAAAAGAAAACTGAAGAAAGAAACCAACTATAAATGCACCAGAATAAAGTAATTTTATTCTTTTGATCTGTGGCTGCTTAACATCACACTTTCCTGCTCTTCAGCCTACAATAAGGCATCCAACTGACATAAATTACAAAGGATAAAAACTGAATCTGATTGTTTCTGGATATTGTTTTGAACCCTGGGAGGGCTAGTAGAGCTCCAGCTACAAGAGCTGTAAAAACCAGGGCTGAAATTTTAAAGCAATCACAGGGTGTAGTTTTCTGCAATTGTCCAAGGAAAAGTTTTCTAAAAAGTGTTGTCTTAATTTTATTTCTATTTTTAAAAAAACACCAAAAAATGGTGGATAAAATATCTTGGTGCTGCTCTTGTAGGTGAAAGTGGTTATCTGCTATGTAGGTTAATTACAGAAGTTGCTTGAAAGCAGTTTTGTGTGGGCTGACATTAGTCTTTCAGGATTAACTTGGCCAAATGCAGCATTGGTTCTGAGCCCTGAATAACAAATAGAAATCTTTCCATGTCTGGAAGGCTCAGGGGTCTGTGTGCAAGGCACTTGCTGAGCCTTTAAATTTAAATGTCTGTCAGTTCATATGATACATAAAGATCTCATTACTCCATGTTATGTTGTTCCATGGAAGGCTGCAAACTACAGACTACAAAGCTTACTCCAATCGTCTGCCTTTTCCTTATAATGAATTATTTAATTAAAAGCAAAACAAAATTGAGCTAGTCACAAGTAAAAGCAAGAGCAGATCTCCATCTTGGTTGAGATTGTAGAACTTTTCAGTCAAGCTTTGTAGGGTCTGTTAAATGTCCCTTTTCCTACTGTTCCAGCAGGATGCAGAGGAGCCCTCGCTCACTGGGAGCCTGGGATAGTGTCTTGCTGCTCAGTCAGCTATTCCCCTAATCTCTTCCTTATTGGAACTTTTTTCCACCCCAGTTTGCTCCTCCTCAATGCCTTCTGGAAATTTTCATTGCACTATTAAAACTAGTTTCAACTGCTCCAGGCTGTGCCTTCCTCCCCAGCTATCCTATGGCCACCATCATTATTTCAGCTCTCAGCTGCTTGTAAAAATCCCTTTAGCACTTTAGTCAGCTTTCCAGGCAGCAGAGAGAGGAGAGACTTTTCCTGCAGACAAGAACTGGAAAAGACTCCTTTCTTAGCCCAAAGGGCAGGAATTGTAAATTTGGCGCAGTATGGAGCTTTGTCCTTAGCCATGATCCCCTCTCTGCTCAGCATCCTTGTCGGGCACTTCAGAGCCAGTGCTCATCTGCAAGGGGTGTGTGTGCCTCCGGTGGGAGCAGGAGGAACAGGGTGGCCTGGCTTTGTGTCTGAGTGAGGTTTGCCCGAGGACTTCCTCTACATCTTTCCCTTGAACCGATGCATCCCTTCTTTTTTGTGTGTGTTTTCTTTGGCACAACAGGCCTGGCTTTCTTTGCTGTTCAAAGCACACGTGACTGTCTGAAAATTCAGCTGCCTGGAGTAGCTTGGGTTGCAAAGTATAGCTGGCTGAAAACAAACAGCGTTTGTGCTGGTTAATTAGAAGATCAAATCCCAGGGCATCTGTGTGCCCAAATTAAGCATTCAGCTTTTCACAGCGTGCAGGGATTTCCCAGATGGATTTCATTCTTGAATGCAGCCCTGAAGTTTGCACCTGGCAGTGCTGGAATGGAAGCAGCCCTTCTTTTAAAAGGGGAGATGCCGGCTCATTCTTGGTGATGCATCTTTAACCTGGCTAGCAGAGAGGGACCAGCCTATGCTTTCAGTGAGCTTGTTTGGCAAGTGTTAATAATTTTAGTGCTGCTTCTCTCACTAAAAGAACTCTTTTTAAATAGCTTTAGGGAGATTAATGGTGTGTATATATAAGCTGCAAATGAACAGGTCCTGCAAATGAAACCTTGGCATCTATTAACTCCTGAGCTAATTGGAGCATTAAAATTATTAAGGCAGATTTATTTTCTCTAACTAGGCTATTTAACAATTTGTTGAAACCTTGTTTTGGGGAAACTGGCTTTGTCTACCCTTGCAGAAATATTACTTGAAATTTTAGTGTCCTTCCTTAATCCCAAATTGAGCATGAGTAGTTACAGTGTTCTTTAATGCTGATGCATTTTGTTTACCAGCAGCTCAGGTGGAAAAGGCAGTCCTTTTTATTACAAACAGTTAAATCAGATTTAAGAATATCTAGGTAGTTTCTTTGCACGTCCCTGTCCACAGCAGTGGTTTGAAACTAAATGATCTGAAAGGTCTCTTCCAACACAAACCATTCTATGATTCTATGATTATCCTCTTACCTCTAAAGGAAATAAGTTTTTAGTCCACAATTCTTAAAGCAGAACAAAACAAAACCAAAAACAAACAAAAACAACCCCCCCCAAAAAAACCCACCAAAAAAACCTTCAAAAAACCAAAACCACAAATAAACAAAAAAATAACCCCCCTAAAAAACCCCAAAAATTAAAAAACAACAACAGTAACAACAAAAAACCACCAACCAACCAAACAAGAAACTCCAAAAAACCTCAAAAACCAAAAAGACAAACCCCAAAACCAAGCTAAAAAACTTTCAGCATATTTTAGCATCCCTGCAAGTTTCTTCACTACCATCTTTGAAGGACTCTTTCCTCTAAGGAGTTGTAAAAGAAAATAAAAAGAATTTATTGAGATGCGAGCAGATGCTTGGCCAAACTGCCCAGAAGTGTGAAGAGTGCCTGTATTGTCGCTGTTCTTTTTTCCTTTCTGTGCCCCATCTGTCTGGCAGTGAGCTTGGGCTCTGGCCCACGTGCAGAGCTGGCTGGTGCAGGATTGCTGCAGGCTGCAGGCTGTTTGCTTTCTGTAGGAAATTCGGGGCTCTCCTTTTCCAAGGTGGTGTCTCATAGTGCTTCCCTTCAGTGTTTACTCTAAAAGAAGAGGCAAGAGGTGATTTCCACCAAGAAGGTGTGTGAGGAAATGAGGCAGTGGAGGATAGATCACAGGGGAATGGCAGTCAAAATGCCTGAACAAAGAAAGCACTGACTTTTTCCAACTTTCTCCCCATTTTTCCAGGGTGATGTGGTTCACTGGGGATCATTTGTATTTGTTTTATTGCTATAAAACTTATTGTCATGAGGGGTCAGAGGCTTATTTTTTGTATTTGGCCAGAAGAATTCTCACAAAGTCCTTGGTTTGAAATAAGATTGAAATAAGGAGAGTTTTGACCTGACTGATTAAAATCCCTGTCTCATTTCTCAACCTTTGATCGTGTTTTTGGAAGGACACTTGAATAATTTTTTGGGTTGAGGAGTCAAAATCACCAGCTAGTTTCAAGACTTGAATAACTATGCCTTTGAATAGCAAAGTTTTGCCTATTTTCCAGCTTCTTTGGGATGCCTGCAAGATTGCCAAAGAGGGGGGATAACAATCTGGGAGAGCTTTGGGTCCCTCCCCTCAAATCCTTCCCTTCCAGCCTTTTAAGAACCTCGGTACTATACTGAAATTGCAAACAGTAGTTGCCACCTGAAGGCAGAAGACTGAATGATGCTTTTGGAAATATTTGTGGGCAGCCTGTTCTCTTCTCTAGCAATAGTGAAACAGAGCTCATGCCTTCCCTGAACTGCTCGACTTTACTGCTGACATGTGCAGGAGCGTGGAGTTCATTGTGTAGAAAAGAGATGGGAGATAGGCTTGACCTTAGCATGGACTTAGATGTGTGTGATAGGAGACTTGAGCAGCAAAATGAGAAGCCCTGCGACAGAAGAAATATTCGCAGCCCCTGAGAGCAGAGTGTGTGAACATGCACAGCTCCTGGCGCTCCCAGTGCTTTCTGTCCCTTGGGGAGCCAATGCAGGCTGATAGCATGAGAGTCTCTTGCTGTACCAGGGTCAGACTTCTTCCACCCTGTGCTAGTGTGCAAGGCACCCTTTCTGAGGAGCATTCCCCTCACAGAACTTGGTCTTTGTTGTCTATAAATGCCAGCCATTCCTACAGAGCTCCATTGCAAAATATCCCAAGGTCAGCTGGAAAGCAGAGTGAAAAAAGCAAACTAAAAAATTTTAACCATTCATTTCAGGTAATGACAGGGTTTAGTAGATTGAGCATGCTGAATGTTCAGAAAGGATGGGGGAGGTTGGTTTGTTTTGGCAAGTACAAACCAAATCTTTCTCAGTGCCTGCTGCTTCAAAATGTGTCTGCCTTGGCTGATATTTATCTTCTGATTGTCTTTCAGAATGCTCCAGGACGACCTGCAGCTCAGTGATAGTGAAGAGAGTGGTGACGACCAAGTCGGTTTTAGCTGTTTTATACTCTAGGCACACAGACTTCCCTTTAAACATCACCACTTGTTGCATTGTTCTGAGTTCTGAGCTAACCTTTCCTCCCCCTCTCCTCTTTGTTTTTGTGAACAAAACAGGTTGTTGAAAAGTCACCTTCTTCACTTGCTCCTCCAAGGTACAGGTTTGTTCCCAAACTGCTAGCTAGACGACGTAAGGAGTAAAACAAATCTGATTTTTCTGTGTGGGGTAGGAGGGTAAGGGTTCCTGGTTTCTCTTGTAGCTTACAGACTTTGGTTTCTGGCTGCTGGTGAAAGTCAGTTTTAGTTGTGTGGGGTTTTCTGGAAAGTTCCAATTAGAAATTAATAATACAGGCATGCTGAATTTTGCCTATGAACTGGAATTGTATTTCCTCAACTGCTCCTTTCTTTTCTTCTCTTCCCCTTCACCAGCGTGTCTGTAGATCACACTGCAGCTAATGGGATTTTCAGCTGTAGTGGCGATGGTGAGATGTGAGTCCAGTTATAGCTTAGAAAGAAGCCCAAAACAGCCAAGTAGGTAAAGAACAGGAAAGAGTTAGGAAGACTCATTGAGACTGCTTCAGCTCCTCTTGATAAGGAAGCTGATTGTAAGCAGTTCCTGCCATGTATTGTTAGTCAGAAGCAATATTGAAGGTAGACCAAACAGCCACATGCCAGCATTTGAGGAAGAAAGGTGGAAAAGCTCACAATTTTTCCTACAGGAGAGCACTGACATGCATTTTCTGGCTTGATATGTATATTGTTCAAGCACAAGATAGTTGTCTACAAAGTCAGACTTGCAGAGAAGCACACCAATACTTGGCATGATATGTGTCTCTGCAAACTCTTAAAATAGGAATGTTCTCATGATATCAGTCTTGGATCAGCAAGGAGCTTGCCTCCAAATCATGCAACTGTGTTGATACTGATGTGGGAAACCATTTTTAAAAAATAAATTAAAATATCTGCATTTTAATTTTGTAAGCCCATTTCAAAACCAAAACACCGTGCATAAAAGTGACAGCTCTCCCTCGATTCCATCCACTCTCTTGCCAGTGTGGAGGAAAACACTTTTGGTTAGAGGAGGGTGTTGCTGCTGCCTGATGTGGCTGTTAATGAAGTTGTTACAGCAGCATGGCCAAGTAACACAGATGAAGTGAAAACTGAAGGGGGAGAACAGAAAAAACAGAAATCATCCTGAAATATATTTTCCTGTCTTGTCCACTTTTATTGGAATTGTTTCATTTTGCAGGTTGGGTTTTTCAGAAAAGCACTGGTCGGTTTTGGTGCTTTTTAAACTTGGGTTGGCAAAATGCAGCTTTACATTGTAGCAGTGGCATCCTGCTTACATATTTGACTGGGTTGGAGTTGAAGGTTTTATTATTTCCAGCAATTTTATATTCTGGTGCTTTATTTTTTGAGTGTGCCAATGTATTCTTCTGGCCTTCTCCCCCCTCATCTTAGTGCCAAAACATGGGGGTTCAGTTTTATTTTTGAATACTGTCCTGTCAATATAATAAGTAAGTAACCTTCACCCCTTCTGCTTTCTAATTTTATCTCATGGTGGCCTTGCAGTTCCTTACAGTCCCAGCCCAAGAGTGTGGCATCAGCACATTCCAGCAGCTCGGAGTCAGGGAGCACCAGTGACTCAGACAGCTCCTCAGACTCGGAGACAGAGAGCCACTCGAGTGACAGTGAAGCAAACAACCCTCCAAGAGCACCAGCACCTGAGGTGAATGCAAATAAAAGGCAGCCTCACACTCTCTGCTGTCTCAATGCAGTCAGGGCAACAGACATGCAATATTGTCATTGTTCAGGTGTCCCCTTGACATCTTTGCTGCATAGCTCGACTTTTCTCACCCTTTGCTTTCCTTCTCGAGTTTGTCAACCTCAGTTACCCTTAGTAACAGCATAATTAGACTTTCAGATGCCCAACCTGGAAGTGTTCCTCCGTGTCCTTTGGCACAGCTGTCTAGCCCTGCTGGAGGAATGGGTGCCTTCACTGGGGAGACACGAGCAAGGCACAGATGGGAGGCACAGCTGGGCTGGGCTGTTTGGGGCCCACCTCTGCCTGTGCAGGATTTCTGGATGCCAGGGCAATGGGCAGTGTCAAGGTGAGACCAGTTTCCTGATAATTTAAGAGGAGCTGCTTCCTCCCTGTAGCTCCGGTGCCCGAGTGACAGATTCAGCTTCTCCCAGGTCACACCTGAAGGGAGCAGACCTGCAGGAAGGGCTGGAATATGCTTAGTCTTGCTGCTGTTGAATTGGCTTGGATACTGCTGCACTGGCATTTCTGGGGCTTTTGTTGGGGAAAGCAGACAAACAGAACTTGATGCCTTAAGCTTTTGTGATTGCGAAACCATGCATTTAAAAGAAAAATCTGCTGCAGAAGTGCTTGTGCTCCATGCTTTCAAACAGTTTCTCCAGCTTGCAAAACATTCTCAGGCGAGTGGGAAGTGCATGGCTGTATCTGCAGTCCACAGCTGGTGTAAAACAGCCCATCAACAGTTTTGAGGTACTCTTACGAAGCCCTTATAATTAATTTTTCCTCCCTTGCCTCACTCTAGCTTTCTTTCTTTTCACCTTAGAAATGCATGAACAGGTAGAATCTTATGTGCCAAAAACAAGCTTTGAGACAGCCTGTCTTTCCATTTCACTCTGATACTCTTTACCCTCCAGCAGTTCAGTTGCAGACTTTGCCCACTCCAATATGGTGTCTTTGAAGAAAGCAGATGTTATACTTCTCTTCTTTTACCATTTTCTGTCTGGTTTGTCCTGAAAATACTAATGAAGTCCTAGATACTTGCCTTTGATCTTTTTATCCTTTTTTTTTATTCAGCAAACTGTTCATCCATGATGCTCTGGAGCAAGTTAGGGTACATGGCCCATTTGTTTGTAGTCTGTTCTTCACATGCAAAAGCTCACACTTTGAGACCTCTAGGCAATAGCCCCTGGTGAGCTGTGCTAGGATGGGAACAGCCCATAAAGGCATCAGGTTTAAATCCTTCCTTTCTCTTTTTGTCTGCAGCCCGAGCCACCAACTTCTAATAAGTGGCAACTCGACAACTGGCTGACCAAGGTGAACCCACCAGCAGTGCCAACAGAGAGCCTCGGTGAAATCGCCCGTGGGGATGGGCGTGGGGAGGGCAGGAAGCAGGAGCGGGGCATCAGCAGCAATTCCTCCCAGCAGCACACAGAGCTGAGGGAGCCTCCTCACAAGAGCCAAGCGGCCAGGCCTCCTCAGGAGGCTCCTCTTCCGACCAAACACAGCTGCCAGAAGCCTCCCGCGCACGCCGAGGAGCCCTTGCCCAGGCAGACCGTGGGGAGCAAAAGGCCCAGCAAACCCCTGGTGCACGAGGGGCCCAAGAGAGGCCTGAAGGTGGAGAGTGACCCTGGTCCTTTGGAGGTCAGAGACCAGTCTTCCAGAGACAAGACAAAAGGCAAAAAAACAGTGAAAATAAAATCCGCTGACAGAAAAGACCTGAAACCAGGACTCCAAGAGCCCTCTGAGAAAAAAAAGGACAAGGGCTCCCACCAGGACAACGCCAAACTCTTCGTGGACCCCAAGCTTATGGGAGATGCCCAGGCACGTGATGCTCACAGTTCCCTTCCTCAGGACCGGGGCACAACCCCCACCAGGACCAGCAGCCACAGGCCTCAGGATTTGCACAAGGAGAAGCTGCCCTTGCCTCTCAGGGAGAAGCTGCTCTCGCCAGTGAGGGACCCCCCAAGCCGTGAGCGCCTCATGGTGAAAATAGATCTCTGTCACCTGGAAAAAATCCCTCAGCCCCCCAGAAGAGATGGACACCAGAAGAAAGCAGAGACTAAGGACCCCCTTGGTGCGAGGAAGCAGAACTTGAAGAGGAAAGCCACAGGCACTCCTGAGGAGTCCCTTGGAAAGAAAAAGGTGAGAGGTGGAGCAGGAGGTGGGTTTGTACAGCGACCAAGGTGGTGTTTGAAAAGCCCATGTGGAATTCCCACTTCACAGATTGGGATTAGAGCCATTGTCCTTCTTTAAAGGTATTATCAAACTTCTAAAGGGAATGTGAATCACAACTGTCTGCAGAGGTTTCTTGTTGGTCACAAATCCCCTCCTGAGCAGATGAAAAGCCCTGTAAGCTGTCTAACATGCTTTGGTGTTTTAGTTTATATTTTTGCTCTATTTTTTTGAAATCCTAGTTCTTTTAGACAACAAAACCAGTTGTAACAGTCGCTTTCCCTTGAATTATAAGAAAGTTTATTCAGTTTACTCAGTTTATTTAACTGAGTTGGTCATTGCTCACAAGTGTTTTTTGGAAAGCTGACTCCCAAAGGGGACTAAGAATATATCTCCAGCCAGCTGGGTCAGCTGCACAAAGATTTGGCTGTAGGCCTTGTGGTGAATGGGTATCCCCTGTGGATATGTCAGTCCCTGATTCCCCTTTTGGTCCTCCTCACAGAGCAAGTGGGTGAATAACCTTGGTTTGGGTTTCATTTAGTTTTGCCATTTTATGAATTTCCTGTAGCTGTGGGGGAAAGTTGAGAAGAACAGGGAAATGGTGAAGAAACTTGAGAGACCCCAGAAGTTCCTGCTCTTGCAGAGCCGTGGGAGAAAGGGAAACAGGCAGTCAATCTGTCACTTCTCCTGTTGTTTAAGAGACACAGGAGAGGAGCTGTTTAATGTTAGGTGTTTTCCCTTGCAATCCCAGTGTCTGGCTGTAGGGAAATCCCCCTCAGCCTCACTGTCAATTCTGTCAGTGCACCCTTGGAGGCTCAGGCCTCACGGCAGCCAGCTGGATCAGGTACAGCTGTCAGACATCTTTTGTGGCTTTTGGTTACTGTTAGCAGCAATAGGTTTAGCATTTCCATCCCTGCCACTACAATGCAATTAATCTATCCAACCAAAATTAGATAAAATGTCATTTTAGGTCATTTGTGAATGAGCTTGAAATATGTATCTTCTGTGCTGTGGGTTTACAATTTGTCGGTTCCAATAAGTTATTTTTTCTTCTTTTTTTAACCAGAATCAATCAAACTTAACGGTATTGGTCTGTATTTTATGTGAACTTTGAAAACCTAAGGGATTTTATTTTTCTTTTTTTTCCCTTCCTATTAGAGGGAAGAGAAGGAGGAGACTGATAGGAAGAAAATTAAATCAGAAAAAGAGACAAAATCATTGCAGTCTTCAGCTAACAAAGACTCCAGTAAATTGAAGTGAGTATACAGTGGTGGAATGGCAGAAGGATGTATAAATCCAATCTTTCTTAAACAGCTTAGATCAAGGAACTGTGTCTCCTGTCCTTATACTCATGAGTTTGCTTCTAACATAATGTGCCTTCTGAAAATTAATCTACAGAAGATTTGCCTTTACATCCTGTCAGCAACCAGTCCAGAAAACAGCTCTGTAGGTATGGGTGGGTAAGGGTAGGGAGCATTTCTCTTCTCTACTAAAATCATCCAGTTGTCTTTGTCTCATTTTCCTGAGTGACCCAATGGGAACACAACCAATGTGCCCTCTGAGTCCTGACTGTCTGGAATTTCAGGTGGCCTTTGTGACCAGGAGTTGCTCTTTTATCCCAGCGTAGCATTTGCAGTGCTTCTGGTAGATCTCATGCAGCTTCCCCTGTAATTTGCATACCAGAGCAGTGCCAGCATTCTGGCTAGACCTTTGCTAGTGAGTGCTTCCAAGAGCATGTTTCCAACTGGGCAGTGTTCCCGAGAGGGGAGACTCATGCCTCAGTCATGGGCTACTGCATTCAATTCCTGCTTGCTTGTGGCTTGAATTGGAGCTGTTGGCTTGGATTGGTATGTAGTGTTGAGGTTTGTGTCCTGACAATAGGAGTAAACTGCTTTTCTGAAGAGAAAACACTGATGCACTCTGGAAGCACTGAGGCATTGGAACTAACATTTAGTTGGGTGAAGGGATATTTGAACTGCGGTAGTAATGGATAAGGTTTAATTCTGGGGTTTATTCCTCCCTTTTTCTCAGTGAAAATGAGCACGTCTTTTAGTCATGTTCTGGCTTTGGGAGTGGGAAGGATAGGATGCATTTTTGTGTGAGAGAGTGCACTGGGGCAGGTGCACTGTGGAGCATCAGCTGTGCCAAGGTAGAGAATCTTAGGAGCACATGTGCAGTGAGTAGGGACCAAACCGTGGGAAAAGTGGGTGCTGAAAGAGGGGAGAGGCCTGTGCCATGCGCAACAGAATCAGGCAGGATGTGCACCATCACACCTCAGTCTTCTCACTGGGTTAAGCTTAATTTCCTCCTCTTCTGATGTTGCAGTCCATGAGCTGGGATTCCCTGCTCAGTGTTTTCTTGAAAACATTGCGAAACTGAATAAAAGTATGTCAATGAACAGTGGTGAAACAAGGTTTAGAACTATTTCTTGTTACTTAAAGCTGCCAGAGTTCCCTGGTCATGCTAACTTCAGATGATCAGAAATCTAATATGCCACTGTATTATTAAATGTGATCTCTGCCATTTGAAAACACAGCATTTTGAGTCTCCCTCAACTTTGTAAGTCTTGTCTAGTTGAGCTGGCAAGTCTTAAAGGAAGAACTCAGTTTAATTCTGTCAAAGCACATACAGGATCAAGTGTCAAGGTGAGTATCTCTGACCACAGAAAATACCATCTGCCAAAAGGGGGAGAGGCAGGCAGTGCTGCAGTTCATTTGCCTTGTTGGATGCTTTGTCCCAGGGATTTTAGTGAGTGTAATTACACTCTTCATTCAGTGAAAAGGATCTGTATTGGAGGCATGCCTTTTTTGCAGTGTCCTGATGTTCTGGTTACAAGTGTTTGCTCCAAGGACAGGTTCTGACATTTATTCCTACTTGAAAAGAAGCTGCTTGTATGTTGATGGTAGGTGAAGGTTTGCTGTCTAAAGCACAATGAAGCCCCTGAAGTTTTGTTTCACTTTTGTTGAATTCTTTGTATTAACAAGTCATCTCACACTTCCAGAGGAATTTAAACAGAATTGGTACATGATGTAACTAAGTTTGTAAAAAATCCCTATGTTATATGTGCACCATATTAATGAATTTGCTTCCCATTTCCAGAGCATCAAAAGCTTCATTTGAAACCCAAAAGAAAGATGTGCTGCCGCCACTGCCAGCCATGTCTACTGAACAACCTGCACCAAAGCCAACCAAGATGACCCAAAAGAGACCCAGAACTGAGACTGATGAGCTGCCTGCCATGGATAACCCTGCCAGGAACAAGAGCAACCACAAGCATCCTTTGTTTGCCAAGCACAGGAAAGTGGAGGAAAATCATACAGAACTGTCGAAGGGCATCAAAGTAGGTATCCAGGATAACTGGTGGGATCTTTCCCCTGACCCATGGGTACTGTGTGATTCTCTTTAGAAACATACTCTGTGAACACCAAAGGCATGAGTGTCATGTTTATGCTAATCACCATTTTGGATTGTAGGCAATTGCAAATACAATACTGGTGCATTGGTGTAAAAATAAGTGTGTTTATAAAGAAGTGATTGCTTGAAAATAAGAAAATAAGCAACCTGTGGTATTGACTATAACCCACATATAAGCTTTTATAGCTTGTTTACAAAATAGTTCATGATCCTTGCAGCTGGTTCTTTGCATTTCTGGGTTACAAAATTCGATTATGTGGCTGTTTACTTGTGGCTCGGGGTATGTGGTCTGGGATGTTGCTCTGTGTGTGTGCTAGGTCAGACTGTGCACACTCTATTAGCTGGCTTCTAACTGCTTGCTTTTTCCTGATAATTTAGTTAGTAATGGAGAATCAGCAGTTGTTGTGTGGTTAAGGTGGAAATAAGTGTGAATGGATCTTACCTTGGCTAGAGGACATGAAAAATGTGCTGCTTGCAGCCTTACTGCTCTCTTAGTCATTGTGCAAGGAAACCTGCTGCTGAATTTCTCTGTGCTTAAGAAAAGTTTGAGTGGTGTTAAGCATTACAAGCAGTTAGGTTAGAAGCAAGGAGGAGTTGCTGGGAAAGAGAACCTGGAGAATAAACTATGTTTGAGACAAAGAAACATTTTCACTTGAAATTTAGGAAAGCCAGACTGTGGAATTGGTTTAGGCATATCTCTCTAACCAGGTTTCTCTCTCTGCTTTTTCAGGGGTCTGCAGGTGATGTCACAAAGCCTTTCCCAGTGCCTTCTTTGCCAAATGGTACCTCTAAGCCAAGGAGACCTCTGCTCAAGTTTGAAAAGTAAGTTTTTGTTTGACACGCCTCATCTGTGCTTTCTGAGATGTGTGAGACCTGCCTTCTCATGACTTAACCCACCCACCACAAAGGAAAGGTTTACAAGAAAGCAAAGTTTTACAACAGTTCTTGGTTTGAGGGAAGCTACTCTGGAAATTTGTTACTATCTCTCTTGTAAGCAGGTAACTTGAATGCAAGCTCTTTTGGTCTCAGATGAGCGCATGGTGCTGCCAAATTTACTGTATGTTTCAATCAAAATGTGTTTGTGGGATCATACTTGAGGAATGATAGATGTCATAACAACTGTCTTCCCATGGGAATAAGAAAATTAACTTGCTCCCATAGAAGCCCAACCTCTGGTGGTTTTTTATTTTTAAATATAAGTTTTCAATATTATTCCAATATATATTTTTTAAGAAATTAGTCAACCTGTAGCATCCCCTTGAGATGAAAATAAAGCTGATAATTATCCTACTCTTTTTCTCTGTCATCTGTTTTTCTCTCTGTCCCCAATTCAGGCAGCATTCAAAGGAATACTACATCGAACAGGCCCAGAAGCTGAAGCACAGAGCCGATGCAATGGTAAGCCTTTGACCTTGTGCTAGAAATGTTGATCACCTCTTGCACTCAACCCTGGTATCTGTGTCCATGGGAATAAGGTTCACTGGCTAATGTGACTTCCATACTCCATACTTGGAGTATGTTCAGGTCATGGATGGGAGGCTATCTTTATTTGCCAGGTGCTCAGACATTTCTCTTTAATGTAAACACAGCTAGAGAACAGGTTTCAGAACTGCCATTGCTTGGGGTTAGCTTTGCAGAGCTATAAAAGAGTCCTTGGAAAACAGATGGAACAGTTAGTTTTAAGACAGTTTAAAAAGACAGAAAAATCAGGATGGTTGTTGTGTTGCTGGTGGCCAAGACTTGGAAGTGGCCTTGGCAGATCTGATTTTCTCTGCTCTGTGCAGCTGAACTGCGTGCACGAGTGAAAACATTGCTTTGCTTGTTATGGCTCAGTCAGGTAATGTCCATTTGCTACTTTCTGTTTACCTGTGAAAATGAAGAGAGGGAACACTGCAGTGGGAAAGCCCCCTCTGCCTTGCAGAAGGCAAGACTCCAAGACCAGGTAATAATATCTAAAAAAAGTGAAGATAATAAATTACTTGAGGAAACCATTGAGCAAGAGGAAGAGATAAAAATGGAGTGCACAAAGCTGATGACTGGGATCACATTAGGGGTTCTGCTGAGGACCCTGTAATTGTCACCCAGAGGCCAGACTGGAATAATTTTCTTTGTTTAAATCCTGCCTAACTAGGAAGAAAAGAGAACTCAAGTACACTTGAGAGAAGTGTGTTTGGTCGTAGTTGAAAAATGAGAATTTTCTTCCCAACAGACTGACAAGACTGGAAAGGCCTTTCAGTACCTGGAGGCTGCCCTTTTATTCATTGAATATGGGATTGCCTTGGAATCAGATGTGCTGGAACCCAAATCAGCTTACAGCATACTCAGTGACACCATAGTTCTCATCAAGTAAGTGGCTTTCAGAGGGTGCCAGTTGGGCAACATGTTTGGAGGGGAGGGCATTTTGACACACAGTCCTCTGCTCAAGTTCTTACACAGGACTAAGAACTCGGGGCAGGTTTCCTGACCGTTTCTTGGGATAATGGCATGCACTGTTTTTTCATAAACTGGGGGGCTTCAGAGCACTCTGGTGGCTGACGAGGTCCTGTTTGTTTTGTTTCCTTAGATTCATTATGACACTGAAACCATTTGCAGACTCCTCAGTCTCTTCACACGGAAAAATCTTTGCTGTGTTACGGTGAGTAACTGTGTTTCTGTTTTTTCGTGTTCTGCTTTGAAACCTGGTAGAGGGAAAGATCCATTACTTCCAGGGGTGAAGGAATGAGTTAAATGGGAGTTAGAGTTATGCAAGGAAAAAAGTCACAATATAAAAACCAGAATGAACTGAAACATCTCTAAAGTGAGCTGGGAGATCACAAGGGACCACATGTAGAAGGCACAGGCTTTAAAATTTGATCTGCTGGTAACTTGAGAGCACATAAGGGCTTTCACCTAAGGTGAAAGAATGTGATTTGGCTGCCTGTGTTTGAGCTGTGTAACTGAAGCTGCAGCTGAACATGGATGAGGCACTTCTGGATGGGGGCTTACTCAGCCTTGGATACCTTTGAGAGCCTGGGCACCTGTTTGTATGAAAGACCAGAGAAGGCCCTTCTTCATTTCTTTTTCTTTCTTTCCTGTGTGTTTTTTTTCACAAAGTCCTTTTTTATGATGATCAGAAGGAGCAGAAATTTTGAGTTTTCTTGACTTTCCGTAGAGCTGAGGTGTACCTGCTTCCATCCCACAAGACAGGTGAGGGCTGAGCACAAACACTGACACTCGGGTGTGTTTCTGTTCACAGCATGCGCTGCCAGTCCATTCTGCACATGGCAATGTTTGGTTACAAAAAAGACACTGCAATGAGGTATTCCAGACTCTTGAATGACCACTTCAAGGTAGGGAAAGGTATCAGTAAGATGCCAGCTGGATGACTCTGGTAGTTACTGATGTCAGCTGAACAGCCCAAAACTAACCAGACTTTTATTCCTTGCTGCAGAGTAATTTCAGAGTAATACAAGCACCTTCTCCGGGTGTTGCAAGGTAAGATTTAAACATTTGTTGTCACGTGTTTGTGTTTTAATGACAGTGAGTAAGAGCTTTTCTGTGTGCTGTGGTCATTTCATATGGCAGACAGCTACCAGGCTGTCTTTCAGATTCTGTGGCTGAGAGAAGGCTGTTTGGACTTTGATAGTGGTGCTGATTCCAGTTACATTTTTTGGCCACCTTGCACAGGGTAGTTCATTGGGAAGTAAATGGCCTCTTGAGTGCAGTGGTGGAAGCCCTGTCATAGCAGTGACTAAAATTAGGTTGGGTGAAGTGGTGGGGGTGTGATGAGCCAGGCTGTGTCTGGAAGGCGGCTGGCTGACCACATTTAGCTGCCCTGGGTCTATAAATAAGTGTGTGTAGGCTGACCTGGCTGCTCTGAGTAGCTGCCAGAAGCTCCAGCCTCCATAGGAGGGGAGCTTCAGTGTGCCTGAATTGGAAGATATTAGGGAAAACACTTGGATAATATGGTGAAGATTTTCACAAGCAGGTGTAGATTTTGGGAGGTGGATGGGTGACCCTTTCTGATGTCTGGTCCCACATTTTCTCTTGTCAAGCAGAGTCCTTCTAATCACTTCCAAAAACTTGGCCTTGCCCTCAGAGGACAATTGCTTGTGCTGAAGCTGAACACATCTCACTTTTCAACAGTCCACTCCATGCTGCAGGCCTGGGTGACAGCAGATAGCTCCTGGCATGAGGCAGCCTTGTGGAAAGATGTTTAGCTCTGAAGTTGAACGTTCATGATGGTGTTTCTTTTCTGCTGCAGAAGCACAGGCTTACCTTCTCCTCTTTCTCCAATACCCTCTCCTGCTGGATCTGTGAGTTCTCAGCCGGGATCAAATGATAGCAATGGCATTGGCAACAGCACTGGCTCTACTGTCACTGTCTCCTGTCACATCTCCAGTGTCACCTCTTCCTATGTCAACATCACCTCCTATATCCTCCATGCGTATGAGATTTGGGAAAAGGCTGATGCACTGGCCAGAAAGAATAAAGGTAAGTTTTTGCTCTTTGTTTTTTCTGTCTCATGTGTCATGGCTATGTGTGTGTACTCGCTTCAGTCCTAACACTCAGTGCAGCCAGCGCCGTGCTTAAAGATCAAAGCACGAAATATGTTGGAAATCTCTGCCAGGGCATATTGGCAGAGACACTTGATGGTGATATATTGATGAGTGTTCCCATTAAAAGGTTGTCCTGGCATCCTCAAATGTCTAAGAGCTAAGGGATGAGGGTGTCAAGTGCAGGAAACCAGCCAACTCGCTTCGTGGTAACACAAGAAGCATGAAGGGTTTGGGTTTTTCCTGTCTTTCCCTTTGGGGCGCTGAGCTTTTCTGAGTTGGTTCACTTTGTTTAAAAACATCGTTTTGGCCCGTAGCCTTGTGTTTTAGTTTTTGTCAAACTTCCAGGCCTTTTTGTCTTGAAAATGGCGAAGCTGGCTTCTCTGTCTAACAGAGAAGCTGAGCAGCGCTTGAATTTGAGTCCTTGCTGGGCACATGCCCAGTATTTGCCAGTAGCAATTCTTAGAATTGCTGCGACTTTTTTTTTATTTTACAATTTTGTTGTTTAAAAAGTTGTATTGTCCTGTTGTGCAAGCAGTGGTGAATACACAAAAGCCACAGGGTCTGTGCAGTCCAGCCTGTAACCTGCCATCCCATGTGGCCTTTGCAGAGTCATTTTTCATGAAACATACAGTTTTGTGAGCCACTGTGGGTGAAGAGATGCATTGCCATGACCTGTTGGCAAACTTGCAAAAGAAAATGAGCACCATGTGCCTGGCTGAATTGTTGGAAGGCTGTAAAAATCCTCACACTAATGAGGCAGTTGCTGAAAATCAAAAGGCTTTCCAAGTCACCTTTAAATACAGTGACTGTTGGCTGTCCTCTGAGCAAATCTCTGCTTGCAGCAGCAGTTCATGTGTAGTATTTTCGATTCTCTCCTCAAAAGGCTGATAGAAGACTGTCACATAGAAGCAGTGGATGCTGCTAATAAGCCAGAGGAGTGAGTCATGGGGGAAAATGTGTGGGAGGGCGGCCTGAGCACAGCCTTGTATCAGTCCAGACTAAATTCAAAACGTGCTCTGTGTGGCTGGTCCTGATGTAAGGGGATGATGACTGGGGTACTAAATACTCCCTCAGGAGCGGATCTGTGCAGGAGATCAGTGAACACTCATGTGGGCATGGTGGTGGTGTCACTGTGTCAGGACAGTGGAGGCATTTCAGAACTGGAACTTATCGATAATCAGTGTAATATAGAAAGAGGTACAGAGAGTGAGAATGCAAAATTAATAAAAAAGGCCACATCCTTGATTCTTTCACCCATTTCATAGGGCGTAAGAAGAGAAAGAAAGAGCAGCAGCCTTTAGCTATCAAGATCCTATAAACAGGGAAGTTCTAAGCTATTGGAAAGGAGTGAGTTGTAACTGCTGTCCAATCCGCATATGCAGAGCTGAAGTGCCTTTTGGAGGGCCCAGGATCAGGTCCCAGTTCCTCACTGTAACTCAGAGCAGCACTGTGGGTCATGAGGCTGTGTAACAGGTTGTCTTCCCGCCTCTGATCTCCCCCAGCAAGGACAAGCTGAGGCTGCAGGCACGGATGTGATGTCCCTCTCCTTTCACATGATGCTGTGGTGACAGATCAGGTCATCTTCTGTTTGCTAAGACAGGGGCTTTGAACTCCTATTCCCCATAGAGGGCACAGATTTTGTAAACAAAAGCAGGAAAATCGGAAGGAGTATTTTCTGTGCTTCTGCATTGGCAAGTATTAGAAAGGAAATGTTGTGCACTCTGCTTCTGCAGAGCTCCTTGCACAGCCAAACAGAATTTTTTTCCACTAGCTTCAGTCTTGGTGTGTCAAGAAGGAGAGCTGAGAATGACTAGTTTCTGAAAAGGTATTTAACAACATGGCTGAGGCTGGAGACTGAGGGGCTGGGATAAGCCCATGCCAGTGGGAAGCAGGTGATGCAGGAATGTCTTGGAAAGGTGACTGCAAAAGAATAGGTGTGAGAATTTCCCACAGCTCCTAGTCACCTGCACAGATAATTGGCAGCACAGAGCAGGACTTTCAGCCTGCCAGCCCCTCACAGCAGGGTCAGGTGTGCTGCAAGAGCCAGGAGGAGGAGCGGGATGCCTGGAGTTGGTGGCGAGATTGGAGGAATGTGACATCTGACATGCTCAACTATAAGCAATCCAAATCAGAGCTGTATAGCCTGGCAAGCTACACAAATGGTTAAACCTGTTCAGTGGAGAAATCCTGATGTCTCCAAGGTTTGAGGATGGATGAAGGAAAGAGACCACAGCTGTGTGTGCTTCTGGGTGTCACTCAGGAAGATAGTCAAATTTGGCTGGTTCAGAATTTGGGGGAAGCTCAAAGTGGGGCCTGTGGTGTGAACACAGAAACTTTTGCCCACCTACATGGAGTCTCAGTGTCCTTTACAGTCAGGACATGAGGAGGTGGTTCAGTGTGTGTAAATGTGTTTCCCTGTTGCCTGCCGTGCTTGTCACCCTTCCCAGCCCTGTGACACTGCTGAGCTGTTTGCACGAGCACTGTTTACCAGGACTGGCCAGCTGACTGTGTGCTGCTGCTGTCACTCCTCGCCTGTCAGATGTGCCTGCTGTATGAAACAAACCAAATGTTTTCTCTCTCCCTCCCTTTTTTTCCAGAGTTTTTTTCTGAACTCAGCAAAGCGACAAGTGCTCTGGCACTGACCAGTAGCCTGACAGACCTGGTACACTACATCAGACAGGGATTACAGTGGCTGAGACTGGAAGCAAATATGCCTTAACTGGTTCTCCAGGTGGTTAAATACCTTGAAGTTTTTTTGCACTTTTGAAGCCTCAGAAACAGTTTAATTTTTTTTTAATTGGTCAATACAAAGCACCTGCAAGGGAAAGTATTTTAAAGTTGGAAGTTATCTGGTTACACTGGAAAACCCTTGAACTTGTTTTTCTAGGGTAGCACTTTGCTACCTTGAAAAAGAAGAGATGGAGGATGGCACCTTCCTTTAAAACTATGAAGTGCAATGAACTGTCTGAGCGGCCCGATGTATTGATGGTCTATAAACATTTCTGTTACAAATAACCAGCAGGACAATAATTGCACATGATGCTGACAAGAAGGAAATCTGCCTCCAGAGCTGGTTATGCAACATCCCTCAGTCTGCAGCCATTGTGTCCCCAGAAAACATGCCAGAGGAGTTGTTTTTGCAAGCACAGATGCAATCTTTGGTGTCTTTGTTCCTCAGAGAGCAAGTAGCAACCTCATCGAGCACCAAACAGCATTTTGTTACAGGAAAAACAGCAAAAAGATCTGCTCTGCCTGCTTTCCAACCTCACCCTCCTGCTTTTGTCAGCCAGATGACAGAATTGAGGAAGCCACTGCCGTCAGTGCTGCAAGTTTACTTTTCAAGTCATTGCTGCTTTGGTCTTCCTTGCTGTGCTCTCGCGCATGTCCATGCCCTGGGCACTCCAGCTGTGTTGCTGAGGGCCTGGCTCAGCTTTAGCCTTGCAAGCCAGACACAGTTGGGGTGGCAAAACGACGTGGTGTGTTTGGAACAGCTTTGCCTCTCTGCTGAGAGATGTCACAACGAGGATTCTTTGTTGGGCTGCTTTTTGTCATTTGGGTGGGTGTGGGTGGAAAGCTGCACTAGTTCACTGTGATTGCTTGGACATTGTTCTGAGTCTGAGAGCTTCCATGGGAAGGAATTGCTTCTGATTAAGGAGGGACTAAGTGGCTGAATGTGGAACATAAGATAAATTTTGCATTTGAATATTTGCCTGCAACCATTGAGGGTCTTGGTGAATATCTAAGAGCAGGATTTGTACCAAAGTAGGGTCTCCATGTGGGAGACAACTCAGGTGTTCACTCAACCACATTATAGGATGGGCCCAGTGACTTAGAAACCTGTCAAGGGAACAAGAAAGGAAATAATGAGCTGTTTCCAAGCATTTTTTCCTTGTCACAGTATCAGTGAAAGCAGCAGCCATGGCATTTGTGTATTCAGTGAGATGACACCCTTCTGTACGCAAAGATTCCTTGTGGTGTGACAGCAGCATCCTGCCGTCCTCATATGTAATAGTGTGCCTTAGCCCGCTGGTCCCCTCTCACATCCCTCACCTTCTCTCTGACAGACCTGTGGGACTGGGGAAGAGGAAGGTGGTATCCCAAAATAATTGTGTGCACGAGAAAGAATTATCTCCCTTTTCCACATCATTTCACGATGGAGGAACAGGTCTGCAGATGTGCAGCAGTACCCCCTTTGTAAAATACCTGCTCATGGATTTGAGGCTCATGAAAATGGACAGTAAATAATATCAGCAAAAGGTCTGCATTTCCAAAAGTAGTTTCTGTAGAAGTGGCCCCTGCCATGGGGAAGCCTGGGCTCCTCTTGGCTCTGAGAGGAGGTGGGGGAGCGTGCTGGTCCCAAGAACAGGGGGGCTCTCCTCTCACCTTCCCTGGCAGTGCAGGACCACCAGGATCATGGCTGGGCCATTCTGCACCTTGAAGGGACTGGCCTTTTATGTTCACTTTGCTAAAAGCCTTAGAGCATTTCAGGGATGAGATATCCTAACAAACGGAAGGAAGATCCATGTCCCCCCTCCCCATTTTACCTATCAAGCTTTGCTTGCACTCCTCCTCCCTGAAGCAACAGCTGCTCAGAGTAAGCCAGGGACAGAGAAGGGCTCAGCATTAACTGTTTTGTTCTCAGGAAGCATGGGGATGGGCAGCCAGCCTGGAGGCTGATGTGCACTTTGGAATTCAATCCCAGACTAGTGGATCGATGCCACCTTTGGACTTTGTCTTCAGACAAAGCTATTTCTAGGATCACCAGCTAAGGAGGAGGAGGAAAGACGAAAGCTTTATTGAACCTGAAAACCACTGTGGCAGCCTGCAGGAACCACAGCAGAGTGTCAGGGGAAAGCATAAGGAGCAGCAGAGATAGGGCTGTCCTGGTACTTTCATTCTGTGTGCATCCATGTCCCTCCCTGCTGTCACCCCAGGTCCCCATCGGAGAGGTGCTTCCTGCTGTGCAAGGGATGCTCCCATTCCCGGGACAAACTCCCCTGGGCTTTGGGGGAAAGCAGATCACAGGCAGTTTGTGTCACAGGCACGTGGGGGCTCTTCGGGGGCTCTCGCTTCGAAAGCAATCCGTGGAAGCATCAGTAGCAAGCTCCACAGCAGGAAGCTAGGTGTTGTTTCAGGACACAGAGAAGACTGTGTAAATAATAGGATTTTTTTTAAAAAAGCCATCATATTTCAAACTTGAGCCAGGTCAGAGGCCTGCAGAGGGTTAGGAAAGAAGCTCATCGTTTTCACCTGGGCCTATTCAGGCCTTCAAAAAAAACAAACAACAAATTAAAACAGAAATCAAAATGTAGCAGTGGAGGAAATAGCGTTTGCCATTAAGAAGCAAACCATTAATCCAAGGAAAACCAGGGGTGATTGTTGAATCCCAGAAGGAAAGGAGGCAGCTATGGTGGCAAAGCAGCATCATTTCCATGCAATATTTATTTAAAAGAAATAATAATACATGTGTTGAAATTGTCAAATGTTCTATTTTTAAGATGCCATTTATTTAATAGTTGAAAACCCCACTTACAAGGAGATAGAGATCTCTTCTGTAACTGAAAGTCAAAGTCTGACTGCGATGTCCTTGTTTCTGGTTTTGTTCTTTCCCCTCCCTCTTGGTTCCCATGATAAATCCGTACATCTTGTTTTGGGGATGTATGTCCCTGTTGTATATAACCTTTTTCTGCCCTGCGTGTGATGGAATTTCTGAGATGGTTGATTCATATGGGGGAAATAAACAATAAATGAATGTTTGTTATGAGGTGTTTCAAGAGTCCTTGTGTTCTCAGCTTCTTACAGAGAAATTCTAGGGTAGCTTTTCTCTGAATGGCCTTAGTGTTTCCCTTCTGAATGAGGTTTAGGTATGAATTTCTGTACAAGAAGTCTCTTGTTCCCTTTCCTGCTCTGTTTGTCGCCCCTTGCCCTTTCTTTAATGACCAAAAATGGTGCAAATGTAGATGCTCAGAGTGGCAGGAGCGTCGTGACCCAGGACATGTTCCTCCTACCCTCCCAAAACCGTTCCAGGGAAGGCTGTGCTGTGCCAGCTGCTGACAGCCAGCAGAGCCTGCCTCTGAGCACTCGATGGCAGGAACATCCCTCAAGTTGGTTTCAGACAGTCCGACAAGGTAAGTAAGAAAACCAGGAGACAAGGCCCAGCAGTGGTGGCTGAAGGGTCCTGCTCTGAGTCTGTCACAAAGGTGGTGTAGGGCTTGGTTTGTGGGTTGGTTTTTGACATGCTGTGAGGAGGATTTTCATCAGAGAATCCCACAGGATTTTGTGTCCTGTGGTAGTTCTGTGTCTCATTGGCTGTGTCTCTGTGTCCTTACACTTCTGGTTTAAAGCTTTTCCCACTTTTTTTTTTTTTTTTTCTGTCAGACAATGTAGCTGTTCCTTGGAAGACTGATTTTGGCATCTCTGCCAAATCACTATTGGGATGGTGTGTAATTTGTGTGTGTGATTCAGGTCTCTTCGACAACAGGCCATGCCCCCAGGATGTTTGCTAGTAATGGATGTGGTTTCTCATGCACTGTCTCAATTACAGAGGATACTGACACTGTTTTAATACCCACTGGAAGTGCTGCTGTGCACAGAAATGCACTCATGGATTGTGGTCAGTGCAGGGCTGGGGCAAAGCAGGGAGGGTTAATTTTGGGGATGGGATGGGAATGGGGTTGAAAGTGCCAGCAGGGAGGGCACCCAAAAGCCAGGCAGGATATGGGGCTGTAGCAAGTGTTGGCTGCCCTGCTGGGCTTTCTGCCCAGGGCAGTGGCCCCCTGGGCTAACACAGCCAAAAATATTTTTCCAATAATACCTTGTTGTCATTTCTTTAATTATTGAATCTTCCTTGCCCAAACCTAATCTTGCAACCCTGTTTAATTTATTTTGAGATTTGTTATTGATTATAGATGAGCTTGCATTCTGTCTTCAGCTTGGCTTATCCTTTTCAAAGACAAATGTCATTTTTGGCAAAACAGCTGAATTAAAGTCGATTGCAGTTTCTCAGCTCTGTGCTGCTCTCCAAACGCTAAAATAGCCCGTTGGCAGCCTGTGCTTTCCTCACATTAACTGCAGTTCAGCAACCCCTGTCATGAAAAACCAACACTGTTCCTGGCCATCATCAACCTTCCTGAATGTGTTCCCATAAACTTTGTGTTGCTGAAACTTGTGCATATTACTAGAGCAGTGTGCACTCACTGCTGCTTTGTGATGTATTTGGTCAAGAGATGGGGTTCCCAGAGTTCCTGCTGGATTTTCCTCCTCTCCTACTCAGTATTGCTGAGGTTAAGGGGTTTTTTAGGGTCTAGCACTTCATGTTGTAGCATTAAGGCTGTGTTCTACACTGTCAGAGGCATTTGCAAAACTTGTAGATTGTTTGGTGAAATCTTTGTTTTACTGCTGGCCAGTCTCATATGAAGAAATACTTGTAAATGGAAAAAACAGTTCAGATTTTTTTCCAGTTTCCAAGTAATAAAATGCATCTGTTTTTCACTTGTTGCATGTGGGTTGTTTTTTTCTTTTTTCCCAGATGCCTGCTGCACCTTTTCACTTGGAAACTATAGCTGTTGTTAATTCAAGTCTTTGTTTAGATTTTCATTTGAAAGAATCAGAATATACTGTCAGCTTAACAATTGTAAAGGAGTCCTTACTTAGACAATATAGTGCCTTGGGAGTAGTTGGAATCTTTTGGACAAGGGAGACTGTGGGCAAAAAGTAGCTGGGCTCCAGACCAGGACATGAAATACTGTGCAGGCAGATCAGAACTGGGGAGGCATTAGGGGTGGATATCTTGAAGTCAGTGCACAAAATCTTTTCTAACCCTTCCAGCTGTGAGAAATGAGCCTTTGAGTATATTCAGTGCTAAGTGGAATAGGAAGCTGAGTGCAGGTAGTACATCAGACTGAACAGTCTGGCTGGGGTAGAAGAGCAAGAGAAATCTGAATATCATGGGCACAGCATATATTTTAACACACTAAATCTGTCTCTTGACAGCCAGTGGGTTTTCTGTGGTGATTATTGAACAAGAGGCAACTAGTTCATTGTATTTCTGTAGCCGGTGGAGGAGAAGAATCCCTCCAGACAGAGGCATTACTTCCCCCTGCTGTTATTTTGTGTAAGGGCAAGATTTGCCCTGGAAAACAAATGCCACAGTGCAGTTTGGTAGCTGACACAGCACAGGTCAGACATGTTACTGGTGCATTGCTGTTCCTCCCCAGGGATTCCTTGGCACTGTGGGAATGGGGCAGACCATGCACCACAAGTGTGCAATGACTGGTGGCAACTGGAAAATGGCAAACTTGTTTGCAATTAAATTGGTAAAGAAATAAATGTGGAATTTTTAAAATACCTTTTTTCTTTTTTTAAGTACTTCGGGGCAAATTAATTCTCCTAATGAATCCAGCAGCAAGTATGGGAAAATGGGACACGAGACCTTATATCCTTGAAAACAAAAATGTATGTTTAAAGCTGAGGGAATAGAAAATTTTATAATAAAACTAAAAAAAACAGTGAAACGAAACCTCTGATTTTATTTCCAGTGACTGTAGAAGCTCAGGCTGGGAAACTGTGTTAGGTGGAAAGAGGCTGTGCAATAACTATGGTTGTCTCACATTTGGGCAGGCAGAAAAATGTGCTGTTACTGTTGTGATTGGAAACTACCCTAAATAGGAATTTAATAAGGGATTCTCTCTTTTCACAGAAAATTTTAGAATGCAGAGTTGCAGTATAGCAATCAAATGTGAAAGAAGTTTATGCAGCTGACATGTAGTCAGAGCAACAGAGCTGCAGGAATCTACTCTCATGGAAGAAATCATCTGGTAATTACTTTTCTTCATCAAGGTGAACAAATCATCTCCTTGATTTGTTCAGCAAATTAGGAGTTCTCAGAATTGATGGTTTATACCTTATCAGTGGTGTGTTGATTTTTTAAAAATTTTTATTTTATTTTTATTAATTGTGTCTATTTGACTGAGATGATTTAAGACCACGTTCATTCAGCATCCAATGGGCAGAAACTTTTTCTCACATGAAGTCTTTCAGGAATCATCTGTACTTTGAAAGAAATGTAAAGAATCTGTGAAACATAGAGATTAGTTGGGCTGCTGTGATGTTTCACTGGCTATAGAATTCCAGTGTCAGTTTGTTTTTCTTATCCCACTAACCAATAATTGACATGCAAAATTCTTGTTGCAGAGGTCCTGCTCCAGGAGTTCTCCAGTCTGGACTGGTAAAGAGCCTCCCTGAGTTGCCATCACTACCCAGTTGTACAGGTCGTAGAATTTAATTTCTTGCCACCTTTTTTTCACTGAATGCCTGAGCCTGCAGCCTGTGGACACAGCTGCAGCACCTGGCCCTGGTACTTGAGGGCTTCCTGAACGGCTCCTTATCAGCATCCGGGCAGAGAATGGCAGGGTTTGGTGACATGGCTTGATGAAGAAGGGCAGAAAGAAGAGGAATCAAGTCCAGTGAAGGGATACAGAAATCAGTTTGGCCAAATACAGAACTGTAAAAAAAGAGGGCTGAGCCTTTGGAACAGAAGCTGGTGGTCTGGAGTTTCCCATGTCCGTTTTCCTGAGGTCTGCACCTTAGGGATTGGCATTTGAGTAAATACCCCTGCAGCTGCCCCCAGCCCCGTGGATTAGGAGATACTGTTGGCTCACCTGGGGTTAGGAGCAGGTGTGAACAATTCCTTGTACTGCCAGGTGTCCACTGTTTTAGGGAACTGTTCCAGTTTTAGGGAATCTTGTGATTAATCTGTGCCCAAGTGTGTGAAACAGAGCTTGGCTCAGCAGAGTACAGTGCAGGTGGATTGTCAGCTGCAGCTCATGGTCAGGAGGTGATGTGCTGTCTCCCCCAGGAAGGCTGATTTTGTTTCTCCCTCCAGGGGTTTATTGATGGTAATAAATGGAGCATACTCTGCTGTGTAGTGCTAATCTTTCCCCTTTCTTTTTTGAGAAATAGTATTGAGCATTTCAACAGGACTTGATGTGATCATTATTTGTTTTAAGAGCTTAGCAACTACAGAAATTGTCATCTGCCACCTCTTTAAGAAGACAAACCATTTCAGGCCAGGTCCAACAAATGCCAGCTCTTACATGTAAGACGCAGTATGGGAGGGCAAAGGCTCAGCTGCCCTTCTGCTTAAATTCTGCTTGGCTTAACAGGGAGAGGAATGTTTTAATCCAAATAATCCTCACTAATGAGCTCAGGCTACAGTTTAGAGGTTCCTCAGTTCTGCATTTTCCTTTGCTAACATATCACAAATTTCTAGGGAGGAGTGAGGTGTTCTCACCTGGAGATGCCAGGAAGCCTTTGCCAGGTTCTCAGCCACATTGCACTGGCAGACACAAGCCCTGAAGCAGTGACACCAAGCTGTTTTCTTCTCACATCAGCTCACCTGTCCCTACAAATGTCATGACCTTACTAAAAGCTAGAGGGCTTTTTAAAAGGAATATTTTCTCTTGGCTTTGAACTCAAATTGGTTTGCCTAAGAAATTACTTCCGGGCCCTGACTGAACCTAAGGTGTTCTGTCCTTCGAAAGGCAGTTACATAAATCAAAATGCTGTTTACTCCCATACTGGTTTTCCTCCTCCTCTTCCTGCCCCTGCAAAACATGTGTTCTCCAGTTTATCGAAAGGAGAAAAATTGCATATTCTTTCAGTTGTACAAGGCAGCAAGGCAGCGCTCTGCATCTTCCCCTGAACACCAGGAAAGAAGAAAGATTTCTGGCACCCCATTAGGAACACCCAGAGTCGTGATGTTCCCAATGGTTCATACAGCAGTGTACAGGGCCGGGTTTCATTTGTTACTTTTCTGGCAAACACACGTTCTCTGTTGGCTGGCTCAGCAGTATTTAGCAATTGTTCCTTGCTTACGTGGAAATAGTTCTTGGATTAGAATTCAGCCTCTCTGTGCAGTTAATTTGTTGAACTATGTGGTAAAAGAAATGTTATTTTGCCCTTAATCATTGTTAACAGAAACATAACCATGACCAAACTCTCTTGGATATACATACAATTTTCAATATAATGTACAACAAAAGGCATTGTATTAAAAATTTCTATTGAGTGTCAATGGTTTTAGTTACAACCTATAAAATTACACTTAATGAATCCCATAATGTTTCACTTACCAGTGTCTCTGACTATTGCAAGTGCTGAACTGGGAACTGCCAAAGGAGTACTGCACTGACTCTCATAAAAATAATAAAAGGGCTCATTGCAGTCATTCCACATAATCCTCCATAACTTGCTGTTTCCAAGTCTGTGATCCTTTGATGCTTATTTGGCTACAAAATGAAAAACTTGTCTCCAGATAATGAAGAAAAGGAAGGTTGTCCTGGACCATTTGAAGTCTGAGAATATTTGCTTCTTTCATTGTTTACAGCTAGACTTGAAAAGGATCAAAAAGATTTTTGCAGGACTAGCTTAGCATAAAGGCTTCTTTCTGACTTGTAGCACAGGCAGTGACCACAGCAAAGGTATTATCTTTAGGAATCAATTGCACAGTAATTAAAGCAAACTACAGATCATTTAATACAACAGGGACAAGGAGTGGAGAGCTTTTTCAATATGGAAACAACTTCATATGTACAACCCAGAAAGCTTGAATTCACCTAAAAACTAAGTTCTCTGTTTTCTGAAAACTTCAATTTATTCTGGCTCTACTAACACCTGTTCTGGAAATCAGCAGACACCCAGATTTCCATTAATGACTGCACCTGATTTCCTGCAGGAAGCCATACCTAATTATCCAAATGGAGCACTAAGACACAACAGCGTAAAATAGATTTAAAATTATTTCAGCTTAGTTCCGCATTTGAATTAACTCCATTGGAATGAAATTTCCTTGCTCTTAGGATCTGAAGTGAGTGTTTTAGCATACAGAAATGGAGAAGAATTCCACTGAAGAGTCTTCTAACAATCCTTAGTATATTTTGTTATTTTCAAAGGCACATCAGCACAAAGCAGCTAAGCCTAGAATATCCAACACCGTTGAGAAAAGGGCCTTTGGATCCCACTGGAAGAACACAAAAGACAGCAGCAGAGTAGAAATGGTGACTCCTGTTTCTGATGGATTAGTATCTACTCAGATGAAATAAAGCCAAGATTGAAATAAGGACAAGGTTAAGGCACTTGATACACAATTTTAAAGGAATTCAGAGCTACTTTGGGACTCATTTAGTGAGAGAAGCTTGTATTTCCTGATCAGAGCCCAGGAGCAGGGGTGTGTTCTACCTGAGTCAGTGGCCTTGGCAAATAGATCAGCAAGATGGCAGCAGAGGTGGGGTTACAGCCAGACCAGGAGAACCTGTCCCTTCTGACCCCGGGAAGGGGGCAGAGCTTGTGCTCAGCTAAGGGTAGCCTTGGTAAGGAGATTCACATGTGGGACCCTGTTGCGAGCACAATTTTCATTCGGTAAGGAAATTCATCTTCATTCACAACTGAAAATAGGCTTTCCAATGACAAAAGAATTTGAAGAATTAAGATCAGAGAAGAGAGAAATCAGAGATCCAGTCCAAGGCTAGGACCAGGGTCTGTGTGAAGATAATAGAAAGGATTTCTGAACAAGAATAAGCAGCCACCTGAACTGCAGTTTCATATATGAAGGACAGAAAACACCTCTTCTGTAGTGGGGGAAGAGAAAATCTCCATCTAAACCAGTGAATAACCTACCAGTGTAATCTGTCCATTCCTAATGCACACAAATCTTTAAGGTCTTACACTACAGTGCCCACCAAAAGCAACAGGAGAATGGAAACGTGAAAGATAATCACTTGAGCTCTGTTACTAAAAAAAAAAAAAGCTATTACAAGGTCTCATATCATGATAACTGCTATCAAAAATCCTGTGTATTAACAGAATATGAAGTGTTACCTAGAAAATCTTCACTGTATTTTTTCACTGCTCATTTGATAGGTCTCGAAATACTCTGGTTTGGCAAAGGGTAGAAAAGTAACGATCTCACAAATTGCTTCCCAAAAAACCCCAATCCATCCCCCTTAAAAAACCAACAAACCCCTCCAAAACAAGCAAAAAAACCACCAAAAAAATCCCCCCAAAAAACCCCAAAACAAACAGGAAAAAACCTCAAAGCCCCTGAAAAATCCCCACAAACAAACAAACAAAAAAAAACAAACAAAAAAACCAAAAAAACAATAAAACCCATCAAAACTCCCACCAAAGAAAAAGACTGATTTATGAGAGATTCTGCTTGATTCTATTACAGAGAATCCTGCTGCTAAGGGAAATTGATACTAGCACTGATACCTTCACAAAAGTACCAAGGGTGAAAATTAACCAGCAACATCACAGCTATGAGAAGGTGTAAGTAGTACTGGCTGCCAGGTTGATATGTAAATGTGTGTATTCCTGTCTCACAACCATTCACAGTGATGCAAAATGTTTGAAGGAAAAATTATTATTGCTACTGAGAACATTCTTCTCAACCTCTACACAAATCATAAAAATCCTGCAAAAGCTATTCTGGAGCATTACCTGGAAATAGCAATTTCTGTTTGTTGCTAGAGATAGGCAGGAGAGCTTCTGACAGATATCTAAGTACACCATGTTCAGCAGAGGCTTTCACCTGCCGCTGATTTGCAGGCTGAGAAGTACAATCAGGTGTGACATTGCCATCAGCTGATGAAGCCACAGGACAAGATGCTTACTCCTGTTTTGGGCTTGTTTTGGTTTCTGGTTTTTTCATTTAGTATGAGTTACTAATTTTGTAACAATAATGTTTGCTAAATAAGCCATTATGCTTCTTAGCTGCACATTTTTCCCTAATGAAGACATTTAATTTCTTAAATTTTTTTTTCCTCTTCTAAACAGTGATTCCCCATTTAAACATGAGCTTATACACAAAGATATTTACCTTAATAAATACATATATATTTATATATGGGTTTATATCCTTCTCGCTTACATATATGGCTGGAATTTTTAAAACTTTGTTACTAAGCTGAAAGTTATCTGCTTTGGGAACACAGGGATACAAGACATTAAGATGGTGAAGTGTGATCACGATACATGCTCCAGTTTGGTTTCAGAAGGAAGCATGAAAAGGAGGAACATTGAGCTGCAAAGTGCTCTTATTAATATATTCATATTATTTATAATTAATTAATAGATAATAATATGATATATTGTACAATTGCAATATACAATACATATTATTATAATGTATTATATAAATCATAATATAGCAGTTATAAAAATAACAATATTATAGTATAATAATATTATTAATGAATATTTATAATATTAATATTAAATTATTTATTATGAATCAATACAAAATAATATTATAATATGTAGTAATATGATATATAAAATATTATAAAATTATCACATAGCATTATTTTTTATTATTTTTGATGAATTACTATATTG
>VZRL01006827.1:265283-313489 GCA_013397895.1 Origma solitaria | reverse complement strand
CCCTCTGCCTCAATAAAGCGGAGCTGTACAGCAACGCCCTCCCTGCTCTTTTGTTCTCCGGACTCTCTCCACCAACTGCGGGAATGTGGTCTCACGCCCCTCTGGGGCTCAGACCTGCCTGCCTGAGAGCCAGCCGCTGAGAAGCCCAGCCAAGCGCCGCCAGCCCTTGAGCTAGCCGGACCCCTGTAGCCATATCACCCACGGTTACAATATTAAATACTAGAAAGCTGAATTTCAATCCTTTAACCACTATAAGAATCACATGACAGGTTATTAACAAGATGGCATGACAAATTCCCTCTCTTTTAACGTATACATTAAGCCATTGGATGTGCCATTGTATGCCATTCTGCTCTGCAGAAAAGGTCCTAGTAGACACCAGGCTGAAGAAGAGGCAGCAAAGTGCCCCTGCCGCAAATTAGGCGAGTGGTATCCTCGGCTGCACTACCCAAGGCATTGCCAGCAAGAGGGAAGTGATCATTTCCCTCTGCTCAGTGCTGGGTCTAGTTCTGGACTCCCCAGAACGTGACAGACATCGGCAAACTGGAGAGAGTCAAGCAAAGGGCCACAAAGGTGATTAAGGTACTAGAGCATCTCACATATGAGGAAAGGCTGAGGGGGCAGGGATTGTTCAGCCTGGACAGGTGAAGGTTTACAGGGGACCTTCTCAATGTATAAAAATACCTCAAGGAAGGGTGAAAAGAAGAAGGAGCCAGGCTCTTCTCAGTGGTGCTCAGTGACATGAGCAGAGGAAATGGGCACAGACTGAAACACAGGGGGTTCCCTCTGAATGTACAAGAAACATACTTTTACTGTGAGGGTGCTTGAACACTGGAACAGGCTCTTGATTCAGCAAGACCTCATAGCACCTACTTTAATAACTAAGAGGTTTTTGCAGACTTCACACACAAGAAAACTAAGTCATTTGCCTCAAATACAGCTCAAACAGAGATGTTAATTCTATTTCTGACCAATATAAACATAAGCAGAACTGGCTTTGCCTTATGATCTTCTAAAGAAAACCTGTTGCAAAGTATACCATACACTACACAGACAGACAGCAGAACTTCTTACTACACACTGTTTCAATAGATTCCTCTGTTATTGCTTGGAAAACTTACAAATTATGAACTTGTAATAAACAAAATAAGGGTATCAAATGCATGCAACAAAAGCTCTGTGCTTGTTTATTTTTATATTTACAGTTATTATTTCAGTTTTCCCTAACCAAATTTTGTAAGAAGTATTACCACTCATGATTAAAATCCAGCCATGCCCCTCAGACTGGCATTATTCTTACCTATGTCCAACATCACCAAGTAGATAAAAGGTGGTAACAGACAAGACTATAGATACAGAGGAGGCTTATTTTACACAGCACTTCAATTTCAGTGAAGAAATGCAAGAACTACACCCTATATTTCTAGTAGCCATGAGAGAAATGAAAAAGCAATATGGAGGTTTGTTCAAGCATTGAGCCTCATGGATTTTTATGCTGCAATGTTCTCATTGTTACAGTACTTCAAAGGGGACAATGGGAAACTTATGGATGTTTATTGAAATCCAGAATGGATAGAGAAACATTAGTTATATTTACATCCATTTACCCTAGAGCACTGACTAGAGAGCCAGAACTGTATCCAGAGCTCGTTATTCAAATACATAATGGCAGACATATTTGGGCATGTACTCTCACTTCGTAACAAAAAGGTAATACATTACAATGCCATGCACTGAAAACATCTAGCACCAAATATTCCATTGTGTTTAAAAAGTAATATAGAAATCTAAAAGACTGTTTCCACATTTTCCTTTTTTCTCTGAGTTAGCCTAAAATATATGTTAACTTGCACACCATACAGAAACAAAACTTATAAAAAAGGGTTCTACATTAAGTGAATTTTCAAATTCTGAAATTTTCAAAAAATTGACAGCAGTACCCTCCAATCTCCTTCTGCTAACAGCTTTCATATATATGGTTTCTAAAAACACAAAATTCCATATAGGAAGAAAAAAACTTCACTATAGTCTTAATACTAAAGATTTTTAAATCTTCTACTTCAAGCCTAAATACATGATGAACCTGCTTATATTCACTGATTATTGTGCCAAACATAATTTTTCATTTAAATAATTTCTCTTGTCTTTTAGTGTTTAACTTCAGTCAGACCTTTAAAATCCTCATATATCATTCATTACATTTTTCAGACACCTAAGAACATATGAGTACCCACGACAGTGTACTAGATACTACATAAACACAGTTAAAGAGTTTATAGCTGAGTTGTACAAAGTAGACACACTATGTAAGGGAGAGGAGAAAATGTAAAGAAATAACATCTGTGCCAAGCAAGCAACATAATGGCCTCAGTTATCACAGCAGTTCCACAACTATTAGCTGCTGGGCAGCAAGAAGCAAACAGAGCTCTGTCCAGCAAGAGCCCAACAGCAATGAATGAAGAGGGGTGATCCTCACTGGGCTGCATGTACCCCCACACCCCAGCACAGCAGTCAGGCATTGTTCTGTTCCAGCTGAATAAAATCTCAGTGAGGCCATAGAGAATTATATTTCTTGGTGGTTTCATCATATTAATCTTAAAGAAGACACAGCATTGCTTTTTGAAAAAGACATTGAAATGCTACGAGTTTCGTAAAAAATGCAGCTTATTATGTTCCATATTTCTAACTTTTCATGCTTTCAGTTAAAACCAGTTACAACAGACATGATGAGTATTTCAGTAGATATAAAATACATGTACTACCAAATTGGCATTATAAACCTAAACCTAAAATCCCAGAATAATAGTTAAAAGGGAAACAAATATGAAGAAGTTCTGGTATCTAAAGGCGTCCCCATCCCTGTGGAGAGCCGGACAATCCCAGCCCTGTCCTGTATGCAATCCAAAGTTAACGTGACTACAGTTGTACCCTGAAAAATACTAATACTTTCATTTAACTTACTGTAGTAAGTACTAACATTATGAGTTCAATGTCTACACAGGCCCAAATGTACTGAAAGGTTTTCTAACTCTGTGTTTTCAGGTAGAAGTCACAACTTTGACTTACTTAAAATGACAGAGCAAAAGCATTGTATTAAGTAGACATTAAAACTTAAAATATCTTAATATTTAAGATCCCTGAATCATACAAAGAACTTCTAAAGAAAGTATTTTTCTTTTTTTTCTGTTGCAATTGTTTAAGACTGACAGAACAGAGAAAGAAGAGAGCTTTACCAATCAATAACATTTTGACCATAACTCTTGCTTGAAAGCATCATATCTTATTGTTGTTCTGTTAAATGTTCAAAAATTAAGAAGGCTTTATAGAGCATTTTGTTTGGTTATACTAATCAGATTATGGCAACAAGCTGAATTTGCCAATAAACACTGCACAAGGCCTAACTTTTACTAGAATCCTTATTCTAGGATAATTACAGCATTACATGAAAATAGTCTGTGGTTAAGGATAATTTAATACAGGTATAGTTTTCTTTCCAAATACAGGTTCTTCTTGACTGCTACAGACACTTTAATTTCTATTATTACATGCAGTCCATTACCACAGTTATGTTAACAATGAAAATAGTATGGCATTGACAATTGGGTTTATAAACTTGTTTTTTAAAAATCTCAGATTACTAAGACATTCTAAATGCTAATAACATTAGAAGTGTGATACAGTAATTATACTCTGAAATAAATAATGAAAAGATTTAAAAGGCTGTATAAGGTAATGACACAAGTTACAAAATAAATACTTAAAATTTGGCTAAAAAATTTTGCCACTAATGATCAAAACCAGGAACAAACAAGTTTCCTAATGTAGTCATTTAACCCATCTAGTCACCCAGTATCAAAAGAGAAAGCATTGACTAACAGTTAATTAAATACACTGACGTTAAAGACAGACTTTTATGCAAACATTTGAAATAAGCAGGATAAGCAGGATCAATTACATTTGGGAAAGCTATGTAACAGTAAAAAGTAGATAAATGGTTTGTTTTGCAAAAGAGATATACCAGGAAATGTTGTGCTTCTCCAGTTATGATGCAGGAATGAAGAATAACTCAATACATTTAAAAACAGAGTAAATCTATTAAAACAATAATAAAACTTCACTATCACAGTAAAGTCTTTCAGATGCTGGTGCAGAATGAGCTTAATGAGACTCAAATTAATGTTTGACAATTACTACCTAACAAGGTCATTTGCACACAAGAAACAAATGTTTACAAGTCATGCTTATCCTCCCACTTCAGGGGCCCAGTATGAAACTTCTCTGATGTGCACAGTGTTCTATAGTTATGAGACAAATATTGAAAGATTTTTACATTTGTCACTGTTAATAACTGACTATTTATAAAGTGAGACAGAACATCAAGTAACACAAACCACCAGTCTGATGAGTTCTAACGAATATAAGTTCTAAAAGATTCTGCCGAACAGTTATAAGTAAGTTCAGTATACAGCAAAACCAGTGTTCTTTCAGGTCAGGAGTATGTGGCATGAAAGTCAGTGTTAAGAATATGTCAAGGAAAACACTGCACCACACAGACCCACAACCTTAGCTTCTTCTTTTTCAAGCAGTTCTTACACAAATGTGTATTTTGACATGATATACAGAATCTGCTACAGCATTCACTTCTGTCAAGTTATGAACTGTACGGTTCACCTCTTATTAAAATGGGGTTTAATAAGAATGGTGACTTCGTAACCAGTTATGTAATTATTTATAGACCATGCCAAATTTTATTATTCAGACTCAAGGCTTATGAGGTCTCAGAAGTTAAAATCAGTTGCAAAATACTGATCCTAAACAGTGATCACAAAACCGTCTCCTTTGTTCTTTTAATTAAAAATGAAGAAGTTATGAAATTCAAATTTTAATATGCCAACTTAACATTTTAAATAATTCAAAATACGATCAACAGTAAGCACAACAAAGTACAAGGAAGAGGTAACAAACTACAAATACTTGGAAAAAGAATGCACTACTGGCATGTACAAAAGTGAAAGCTTCCCCTCTCCCCATCCCTTTTCCTTCAAAAATACATACCTGCTGAATTTGTCTACTAACTCGTTTCTGAGGTTGATAGATAAGCCAAGTATACAGGACTGGATCAACATTAATTGCTAAGCCTTGTACACTGGACAAGAGAACAGCACCTGCACACGGTAGAAAAGAGAAAAAAATGAAAACTATCTGCTCAAGAATCTCCTTGTACGTATTCAGTTTTCTTGCACACAAATTATAGGCAGACTTTTGCTTGGCTTGGACTTACATATATAACAAATAATAATAATTAAAGCATAAATGTCACTAATTTCTTCAAAATGAGAAACTTACCAGCACCACCAGTGTTATGAATATGCACACACAAAAGAACTGCAGCAACTTTGATTTTGATTTTGCTCATTAAAATGTTTTATCAAGAAAAATGCTTCTTTTCACAAAGTTGCTTGAGTAACTGAATACACACAACTCCTTCCTCAAATTCTCAGCCAACATTAATACTCTGCAAAAATTGAGTTAATAGGACCTTTGACAGAAGGGGAATAATATAATGCATAACTCCCCACAACTCCAATTAAAAAACCCCCACTGTTTAGGACAGTGGATTCTTCTAATAAAGACAGGTCTACTTTACACTAGTGCTCTGTCTAAAGCTCTTCCCAAAGCTCAGGACAAATATTTTTCATGTAAATATAATCATGAATATTCTTTAGAGGATGAATTGCGCAAAATAAGGCAATTTTTTAAACTCTGGTAACACCAGCAGCCTCTGTACTATGAGCTCTTAGGATTTTCTTAAGCTTTACAATATACCTTATTTTCTTTAAATCTTACTTTCTACACTCTAGGATTATAAGACAGGGCTACTTTATTTCTTAAAAGTAAACTTCTAGTTTTCTTATGTTTGTGAAGAAAACGTACACAGAAAATGTTAAGGCTCAAAATAGGAGAAAAACTATCTCACTACCCAGAAATGTTAGCATAAACATCAAACCATGCACACTAAAACCCAATTTATGAAGAACTATCTCCATTAAACCTGCATTAAAAATATGATGATACACTGGTAAGGCTTTTTTTCTAATAGTACAGACAATGTAACTATTGCAGCAGAACATAATTACAGAGCTGTACAATTCAGAAGCAAATGGGTTAATGTAATACAAAGGTATCAATTATACTGAAAAGGTGTGGCAAGAAGTAGTAGGCAGTTATCTTTTCACATAAGCTTTGCAATTTTACTACAAATTAATAAATGAAATCATTAAATAAATTACAAAATAAGTTACAACAGAAATCCTGGTTACTGGAAGATTCCAGCACCAAATTCCGCAGAATTACAGTAGTTCTATAATACCAAGAATCATAGTTCTTAAAGCAATATATACTACATTTACTCTGTGGTTTACAATATAATTATGCAGCAATCTGAATTTAATAATAAATTCAAATACATTCAGAAAGCTTGACACACAATTCAATGTACTTTCCAAAAAACAGTAAAAACATGTGCCTCAAAAGACACATCAGCAAAATTGTTAATGGGAAATTAATTAAAAAAACATAAGTTATGAGTTTATTGTATATAACAAAATTTTAAAACCAGCTGAATTCCAAATGACAGAAGACCCACCAACCTGGGGCAACACAAGCAAAGCCTGATGAGCACAATGGGAAAATGGCAGTCAAGAAATACACAAAAATAAATCATCCGCCTAGCACAGGCGTGGAGTTGGAACACACACTGTGAGGAACTCCTATACACAGACTAGTCCATGTGAGCTGACGGTTTTAAATGTCAGTAATAAACCTTAGAAATAAATCTGCAGTTAAAGGAAAAGCTAATGTCAAGCATAAAGGGGTCACATGCCAGTAAGAGTAGTGAATATGTCTTGTGGCAGGATATGGAGGAAACTAGAAAAAGAAAGCAGAAGGTAACAGAGGATTGATAAAATATATGCTACAGTCATTATCTTTTATAAGATACTTATATGCCAAAGTAAAAGAATCCTGCATCTTTAAGAGACACCGCCTGTTGTCAGCAATATTTAATGAAAGGTTTAATGTATATGTGATATGACAAGTGGGAGTCAGACCTCCCAATGAGTGTGGCATAAAGTCAGCCTACAGGCAAAGTCAACAGAAAATCCCACAATTCTAACAGACTCCTGAAAAGAAAAAGATAGTGTTACTGTAGCACATAATTCTAATAACTTAACGTAGTTTCTTGATTATTGGAAAAAAAAAGCTACAACTAAGAAGTTCAATACAATTAAGTCAAGCTTTGAAATGAAGCTCTATTTCCCTTCAATTAAGTCAGCACTAGCACAATCCCATAGAATTCTACAGTAAGGTGGCACAAATAGTAAACATTTTTCCACTTGTCTTTTGATAGCTTGTGTCTGGGATATAAGAAAAATAACACAAGCAAACAACAAAAAAATCCCCCAAAAAAACCAAAACAGAAAAACCCAAAAAACAAAACAAAACAACAAAAAAAGAACCCAAACCAAAAAAAAAAACCAACCCCCCCCCCAAAAAAAACAGTAGAAGTGCTCAGATAAGCAATTACATTATTTCCCTTTCAATTTGACTGTCTGGTAACTTCAGCTTCCTACTAAGCCACTTCTATCACACTAAATTACTGAAATTTACTGCTGTGTTTGCTACTCGGCCACCATATTTAAGGACAGATTAATCACCTATGTAAAGTTGTTTTCTGTGTAACAGCTTTCTTCAAAATCAATATCTAGTAAAAAAGTTTCTCACATTTGCCTCTGGTTTTCATGCCAAGAAATAAGAATCCTCCTCAGTTTTTAAGGAAGTTCTCACTGATTTGAGGATCAAGCTTGAAGCTGGCAGCAGACTCCTCACACGCCTAAAAACAAATTAATTGCTATTTTGTCCCCGTCAAAATGCAATGCTCGAGTTTCCTGGATTTCATTAAGATTGTGGAGAACTTTCTTTTCTTCCCCTCCCTTTTTCTCCTTCTAATTAAATTTACATTTCAGAAAAAAACAGCTCTTAGTCCCATAGCATACTAGGGTTTCCTTTCCAGATCTCAGTTCTGGCCAGAGTTATCTATTACATCTACCTAGTAACAGATTTGAAAAGTAAGTATTGGACCCAACACCATGTCATCTTTAACATTTGAGAATTTCCTGAGTCATGGTGTCATTTGCCAGGCTCATCTTGGGCAAATAATTTCCTTCCTTCACAAATTCCCACTGTCTCCTGAAGGAACAAAAGACAGGGAGGCTGCAGGAGAGCAGGAGGACGATGAACAGAAGGCAGCAGAGCACAGCAATGCTTGGCACTCTCAGCCTGTGGACGGCTTCTTGACAAGTTTCCTTGGATGATGACAGCTACAACAGCACTTTTCTTCCCAAGGGACGAGGGAACAGCAGGAGATAACACCTCCTCCCACTCGGAGTGTGAGCACAGGCTGCTGGAGAAGCAGGGAGCAGAGGGATCACTAGCCTGGGGCGCTCTCCATACAAACTCGGGGGGGAAACAACAAGTGGGGAAAAAAAGGGAATGTGGTACACTTTGGGTGAGGTGGAAAAGGACACCCACCCTGGGGACACAGCTGGAGAGAACAGAGGACAGAAGCAAAGGCAGGATAGGTGAAATATGGCAGAGCCCAGCAGTAGAGTTGTGGAGCTGAGGAATGCTCAGTCATCACAAAAGAACAGGAAAGGGCCTCAAAGAGACACAAGAAAAGGATGAAAGGAGCAGGACAGTCGAAGAGGAATGTGGAAGTGAATGAGCACTTTGGGAAGGAGAGGGAGATGGCAACCCTTGGCAAAAAATGCTTTTTGGATATGCACAAACCTTGTGAAAAAATAAACTGCATTATTGAGTCACTTCCAACAATTTGGAGAAAAAACATTACTAGGAAGAACAGACAATAACAGATCAGTCATGTTTGTTTATTGAAACTCAGCATTCAACACAATAGTAACGCATCACAATGCACGAGATATTGAGTAGCAGTCTTGCAATTTATGCACCTGAAAATTACTTTTTGCAAGAGTAAAGGATCTCCCTGGCAGAATCTTTTCCAAATTCTGCTTTGTGTGTATGCAGTACTCAAACATACCTTAATGTTATTTCCAGTAAAAACTTTCAGTAACATGTTTCAGAAATCCACCTATAAAATGAATTGAAAAACGTCTACAGGAAACAGAAGTTTGAGTTAATGTATATTTTCTGTAGGGGAGGGATCACAAGTATGAACAAATGGAATGAGCTACAATAAAATCTAATTCTGACAAGCTTTGTATATTTTTATTAACTAACTTAAAAAATAATACACCATCTTCCTATATAAACTGCACCATGAATTATTTTAGCATTGAGCACTCACGACTCCTACATGTCTCAGGACACATGAACGATAAGTAGATGCTAACAGGTTGAGTAAGCATCATTAATTTAGTACCCAATCATTTTAAATGATACATGAGAGAAGAGATGTTTTTTCTACCTTTTTTGTCTTACAGTTTTGAAGCACATTTTCACTAAGGCGTACTATAAAAATGCAGATCTGCATGTTACACCCAAGTGAAGAGTTCTATTTTATCAGATTATATAGGTAACTAATTCTTTCTGCTAACTGACTCAAAGCAGATGCATTGTAAATCCCTAAATGTGGATATACATAAGTCTGTTTCATTTTAGCCTGGGAGTCAACTAAGGGGAAAAGACTCCTCTTTACTACTCTGCTTACTGCCAGTATGACTCGCTTACCCACATTCCAAACAGGATTTACCAACAGTTATCCTGTGGCACCACAGTCATTTTCGGGAACATCCCAAAACGAAGAACAAGAGCTGAAGAGTTTGAAATTGCAGTTACACAGCATAAAAATTAATCATACAACTTTGGCCTACTTTGGTATATCAAGGACAAAGCCAATATGATTGTCTTGCAAAATACTCAGTTTATCTAAGAGACACCATCCTGCATTTCATCCTGAATTGCTGAGTCAGACAAGGGAAACACATACTTCAAGCCACATCAAAGTTTATGTGACTGTGAAAAATTATTTTTACATTATAGCTGCTATAGTAAGTTAATAAATTTTGTCTAACTACTGAAGTATATGTCTGAATGTCTCTCCATTCAAGGTTGACTTGAATGACTACAGATGTAAACATTATCACAATTTTATCTCAGAAAAACCTCCAAGTCTACTGTACTTGCATAGAATTTTGTATCCACCAAGTGCTTAAAATAACTCTGAGATCAATTAGTTTAGTTGCTTAGACCAATATTAGAATATTTCACTAAAATGAAAGTAGTGGGTAACACTTTCCCGTAAGCAGAGGGGTAACAGTCTCCCATAAACTAAGGCACTTGGTCTGCAACATCAAAACCAGCTCCCTCATACAAGTTATTCTTTGCCCAAGAATACATACCCCACAGTATTTTAACACTATTCCTTTTTTCTTTTTAATTAAAAAAGCTTTTGATATTCAGAAACATTCAGTAAGAGCATACTTCTACAGCTATCATGGACTTTAATTCCTACTGAGGTTTATAGCAGAAAACCATTTAAAAAAAAAATAGGTCAAGATCATTATTTTAATTTCAAAAATAGAGAAAGTGAGGCAGGGAACTGCAGTTATTATATCACATAGCAGGACCCACAGATAGACTTCAGATGTTAAATTTATGCGCCAGAGCTAAGTGCCTACTGCAGATAATAGAAAAAAAAATTTACAAGTACATGTTTTATTAACCATAACTAAATCAGACAGGCCTAATTTCAATTGAATGTTCTGATAAGCCATCACAATCTTTTTAAAGAAAAAACTATTCTCCCTTTATCTTTTGTTAATCATAACTAAATCAGACAGGTCTAATTTCAATCGTATGTTCTGATAAGCCATCACCATCTTTTTAAAGAAAAAACTATCATCTTTATCAATATACATACCCAAATGCTTACAAATGCTGAATTATAAAATTATGACATAGAAGTACACTCAAAGATGTAACACAATGAGGCAAAACACAAAATTGCTGAATGCACTGGTTGACACAAAGCACTATACGTAAGGAATAATTCTTCTAAAGTATAAGAAGCCACATTTCTGCAAATCATTCTGAAGCCATATCACATCAAGGTGTGGACAACAACCTTCAGTTATTTCATCTCATCTCTGACGTTAAGAAAGAAACTAAGTCCATTTAGCATTTTGTCTTTCTTACTGATGAAAAACTTCGTGGCATACTGAGATGGAAGTTTTCACAAAAATGCTAGAATATTCATAATTGACTTGTGCGCTGCATATTTTTAAAACAACAACAACAAAAAAAGTTATCCTGAAAGGCTGCTTTGTTTTCCAAAATAATTTGCGCAAAACCTTAATTTCCTTTAGATAATATGGTGATGTGGGTTCAGGGAAACAGTTTAATAGGCAATAAAGATCAAGAAAAAATGAAAATGTGTAGGCAGCTGTAATATATAGAAATATCAGCTTTATTTAAATGATTACTGAATCATCTCTATGTAAATGTAATGGCAATATTCCTATACTGAGTTGCATAGCACTTCTTCCTTAATTCTACAATTTCATTGTAAGAATGTCTCACTCAAGTATCATTTCCTCCTGTTCACTTTTAGGTCCTGTGTATACATTTAACCATCACATTTACTATTCTGAAAATAAAAGGAGAATGAGGAACTCTAAATTCAACTGACAAAAAGGATTAAACAGACAGAAAGCAAAGATATACTATTAAGGACTTAAAAACCATATTGTCAGTGAATAAAGAAAATTTGAATGCTTTTGAAAACATTAAGTGTTTAGAACATTTTTTTTTGTTTTATTCATGAAAGAATATGGAGAAATACAACATCTGAGCTGTTCAGAGAGCTGTGTGTCCAGTCAGACACTGCAGGGTGGCCTGAACTGACTCTAAGCAGAGGCTGTTACTGGACACAGTGCTATGAAAGCAGGTATTCAGAAACCCAGTAACACAAACTAGCAGTTTTCAAAGGTTTCTACCAAAATCTGGTCTCCTTGTCTTTTCCTCCTGAAGTCCCACTAGAAAACTATCTAATAATCACTTTTACAAATCTGATCATCAATCTGACTTTCAGCCCTTATACTTAATCATTCCTGACCAGGTTTTCAAAATGGTAACAATGGTTTGAGAATTCTAGCTTGTTTAGCTCTCTGACAAATGAATTCAGATACATGTGGCGATGTCAAGGCTCTTCCTTTCCATTTTCTGTATGGAACCAGTACCACTTACAGTTACTCTTATGGATCAAGAAGAGACTGCATTCCATTGAAGTAAGAAGTTATTTGGAGCTCTGAAGAAACCATGAGGCAATTTTCCTAATTTTTTGTTTGCCCTACCTGGCCGAGACCTCCTCAGTCTCAATTTGAAGGCCATTGTGGCTATTTTTTCAGGTTACAAGGATTTTTAATCTCACCCGTAAAACACAGTAATTCCAAGAAATGGATGAACTACTGAAAACAGACATGTTCTCAAGCAGATTAGAAACAAAATCTTCATATGGATGCTTTTTATTTATCAAGAATTTTGCTAATTCCCTTATTTAATGGACTGAAACTAGAAATTAGAGGAGTTGGGCAACAAATCTCTTCTTTCATTTAATCTCAGGAGTCTAGTATTACCTTTGGATGATACTCTATTCTGCAAAAAATTGTGAACAGATTTAGTGTTTAAATAAGAAATACTATGGCTCAAACCTGGTGTTCACCTAGAGAATCCACAAGTACGAAGCAGATTTAGTTATGTAGTCTACTGGAATTCACTACACAAATTCACAAGGTGTTTAAATCACAGGTTTTGAAAGAAACTAGGCTATATATAAGGGATAAAAAAGAAAATTAAATAGATAAATCACAGAATATGCTGAGCTGGATGGGACCCAGAAAGATCATCAAATCCCAACTCCTGGCCCTGCACAGGACACCCCAAGAACCACACCATGTGCCTGAGAACATTGTCCAGATGTTTCTTGAGCTGTGTCAGGCTTGGTGCTGTGACCACTTCCCTGGGGAGCTGTTCCAGTACCCAGCCACCCTCAGGGTGAAGAACCTTTTCCTGATATACAATTTACACCATTCCTGCCTCAGCTTCACACAGTTTCCTCAAGTCCTGTCACTGGTCTGAGTTATGATAAATTATCTAGGAGAAAAGAAACAGTCATAGGCAAACATGGTAATTTTCACTATGGAAGAAGGCAGAGCCCTGCAGGGACCTGAGCTCCCAAGCCATTACAGAAGATCAATGTGGTGACCAGCTGTGCTGAGCTATCCAAAGTAACCATGAACAGTACTGACCCAAGAACTCCCAAACATCCCACCTGATTCAATACAGATAAACACACTTTTCCTACTGGTATTGTTGCCTCATATCTTAACTTCACATGTAAATGATAACTGAGCTGACTACTTTGCCTAAGAAAACAACATTTCTGTTTATTCTGGAAAAGCGTTAGATCAATGTTCAGTAGGAAGGAAGGAACACGCAATAAAACAGAAAAAATCATCCATGCACTGCATAAATGCATTGTGTACATAGATACTGAGAACACTGCATCCAGCTCCGGTCAGCCAAAAGGGTCAGCTTTAAGCATTCAAACCTGAAAACTTCTGTTGCACAATACAATTTATTCAGTATTTATCCTCCCTGATTCACTCTGTGCTCCATGTCAAATGCATTATACATTCTCCAAATCCCAGAGCAGAAAGAACAGAAATAAAAAAGTATACACATGTACTGGTTAAACAATTTTCTTTTCATCATTTTTAAATGATTGCCTATTTATTATAGTCAACTCCAAAGTGAATGGGTTTTGAAAATCTCCACGTCCAAACCACCTGGATGTGGACCTCAGAGACAAGCTTGCAAAGTCAGAACCTCTTCTAAAGGCAATATTATTTGTAGGTTTTTATTGTTGCATTATTCTAGGTAAGGGTGAATACAATTCTGCAGGTGCTGCCACAAGCTGCACTTTCCAGGCTGTTCACACAGACATTACTGATGAAGGTACCGGAGACTCCACATATGCAACAAACAAGTTCCAGTCACTGTAGACAATTCTGCAGAACAGTTGAATAAAAAGCCCTCCAAAGTCCACATAAATTTCTGCACAGAGAGCTTCAGCTGAAGGCCAAAAGGCCATGGAGAAGCAAGCCACTGAGAAAACATGTGTCAATGGACAAAGACCTCTTGCAAGTGAGTGAGGGGAGTAATGTTTTGACAGAGCAGAAGTCTCAAAGCTATCTTAAATAGGCTGGGTTTGAAAGAATTAGTCATACAGAACCATTCTATATATAGACTATACATCTAATCAGATATAATAGGCACAAAATAACTGAGGTCTGCTCCAAGGCTTGAAATCATGGGAAATAGATATTTGCTGAAATACTTGATATCACCCATGAGCCAGCAGGAAAGAGAGGACCACATACCATCACCTCTATGAATGCAGAGAATAATTTTAGTCAAGATCCAAATGTATTACTCTTAACTAAGATGTGAGAATGCCTAATAATCTCTCTCAAGTTTTCTCCTATGAAAAACAGCAGAGCAAAGCTTTACTAAATATACAGATTACAATTTTTATGATCTTTAGGCAGTTAACTGTGCACCACAATATATGTAAGCACACTGATAATAGAATTGCATCCTCCCTCTCTCTATGACTGGATTGGTAGAATGCTACCACACCTTCAATTGTGACACAACAATATAAGAGGATTGGGAACTAATGATCTAGTTAATATGAGTAATGCCTCAGTGTATCTCCTTCTAAGTGATTTTCAATACAACCTTCAGTTATATAGTTTTAAAATACAGATTTTAAACTAAAACCAGCAAATTCTCTGAAAACTGCCAAGAAGTTTCTTAATACAGTTCAGCTTCTGCATTTATAAACACCTCACTATCATCTGCCAAAACTGTATTTTGCAATTTCTTACTGCAGTATGCTTTTGGGAATTACAACAGGATTCTTCCCCTATGGCAACAGGGCACCAAGGGAGCTATTTTCATTCCTTCATCAGCAGTTGAACATTTGTAGTGTTGTGACTATGGATACCAACTGGTCTTGCACTTTAAGTTGTAAAACTGAAAACTTTTCAGCAGTAGATGCCTCTTGTGCCTCCTTTTAAAAGTAATTTGAATAATATACAGCTGTGGTTTCTGTTTCCTTTTTTCTTAAACATTACAGCTTCTCAGAGGCAACAGAAAACACGTAGATGATTTCACATAATTTCTGAGGTGCTCAATTAAAATAATGCACCCACAGGCACAGAGGCTGAGGAAAAGGAAAGTAATTTAGAAAGGGAAGCAAGATTTACAGTAGAAATTCCACATAAGGTTATGCTTTTCTGTAGCAGTAATGTAAGTAAAGGAAGATACATGTATCTTCTAAACAGAAAGTCCTAATGAATTTATTTATTTCTTTCTATTGCTTAAGACTTCATGCTCTATATATACAGTGCTTCAGGACTGTAATAGATAGCATATAAATTAGTTGCCAGACAATGAGCCTGAATAAAAATAGCCAGAGTGTGGTGTACTGTTGAAGTCATGACACCGCAAGATAGGTAAAGTTACACAGGCAGTTCAACCATAAACTCTTTTTTTTCTCTTTTCTTTTTTTAATATGTGCACTTCAACAGAAACTTGATACACAGAGCTCAAGAGGAAAGCAAATGTTTTCTTCAAAACAAACGACAACTTTGAAAAATAAGAAATTTGTAGTGCTTGGTTACTCAGTGGGAAAGACATACAAGTCTTAGACATTATGAACATAAAATAGGCAAATTTTCTAAAGGACAGTCAATCCTTGTCCTTTTTGCAGTTGCTATCTGCATAGGCAATACTTTCAAAAGTATTTGTGAATTACAGTAGACGTACACCAAAAATATATTTCATCAAATATATACTCAGTTCACATAAATAAGGCCATTTACACTTTAGAGGTACACTTACTAATATTATATTAATTCAAAATTTAAAGGAAATGACACAAGTCTATTAAAGACAATTTGATTTTGAGATTTACGGTACCACTTTGATAGACTTACACCTGTCCTGTAAAACCAAAAAGCTTTCATCAACTTATGAAATCTACATGTAAGAAAGGAGAGAGAGCAGTTAAGCATCTCCACATACACTGAAATGGTTGTACCAAGACACAAACAGGCATGGACTAACTGACAGCTCAAACGTGAAAATAATTCTATTCACACCTACAAAAGGGGAGCCAGCTTCAGAAAGTTTTGGGAACGTGATGCAGTTTCAAGAGATTTCAGAAAGAAGACTGTTAACTACATCACATACTGGAGGTTCCTTTTGAAATATACTGTGTTCTATTAACTGAAAAATGTTCGCACAGCACAAATACAAGAAAAAATGCCCTGTTGCTCTATATTGTGAAATTTTCTAAGATTCTGATTAAATTTACCTATGAACATATTCAATGCATAGAGCACAATCTGGATTCCTCACTAGAAGTTTGGTTTGTTACTTCTCTAACATTCACCTGGATGCTAATGAACTCATCAGAATAAATACCTTTCCTCTGTTGAATCTTCTTGTAAATAAAATATAAAACCAGACAATTATCCACTAATCCCAGATTCAGTCATATCTACATTAAATACAAAATCGTGGCTTTATGGTATTGATTTTATCCCCTTCTAGAATACCATCATATTTACTGACTACAATGAAGAATTTATATTAGATATTCTCTAATTATTTGATAAATCCCTAAATTAGTATTTATGCTACTAGAAATGTACAGTAATTCAGACTATATAGACAATGGTGATGGTCACTATGAATGCTACAGATACAGATTAAAGAAGAATCTTAGTTGGGTAGAGGAAAGCTCACCACAGCTCTTTTACAGACATTAAGCAATTAATGTTAAAAATGCCAGAAAAGATAGGAACCAACACAAAGCACCAACATGAGTAATACTGGAGGAGGCTGTTGATCATCCTGCCTTTCTGACTGAGGGCTTTTTGGAATATTTTTAAAATATTTTTATAAACTGAAATAATCTTTCAAGTCATGAAGATTCCCAGGTAAATATAATAAAAATTATGAATTATTGCAGCAATTTTCTCAGTAATATAATGAAATGGTCACCATGATCACCAACAGACAAATAATAAACATGTCTTTACAATCCATACAAAGGGGGGAAAAAAAATCACAGGATTAAGTTAAAGTTGATGTTTAAATCTTCATGGCACAGTACAATATAGATTTCGTAAAGTACTATTAAAAAAAAAAATCAAAGAAAGATAACCTTCAGAATATCCTAAAAGATACCCAGATTGCCAAACTAGTTTATTAAAAAAACTGCTTTTTTCTTTTCCTGAAGCAATGCTGTGAGCCTCCAACGCACCCAGCAGAAAACGTAACTTTGCTGTTTCACATCAGAAATTAATGCATAAAAATGCTAACAAAGCGAAAGTTTGTGCAGTTCATTTCTACCAGCAGTGAACAGAGAGATGATAGTTTAACATTAACTGTTTTTTCAAAATCATCATTTACTTGATGTAGAAGCTATTCTTCTCAATACCATTATGTTTGTGAATTTGGAACATACACTTAAGGTCAGCTGTTAAGATAAATGTTTATAAAGATTCAGGAGAGCTAGACATGTTGCATCCAAAACAGTGAAACACCTTGTATAATAGACTCATTTTCTTTTAAGCTGAAATACACATTCTTAAATGGTGTTAAGACTTATGAACAGTATCTTCTCACTCACATGGATCTAAGACAGGCTAACTAATATTTCTGAATTATAGAAAATCTGTATTACATTAACTATGCTTAATATATATTAAAGCATATTATGTAAACATACCTATTTTCAAATCAATTTTTAACCCCTTTCACCACTGCTAAGCTTTTTAAAAAAAATTGAAACAAGGTAAATTTTAATTGATTACATACATTTTGACTAATAAATCCAAAACTTTGTTTAATTAAGGCAGCGTTTTAAACCCATGCTTAGCTAGATGGAGAACAGGAATTTTACTTTCACTTTTGGGCTTAAGTGAATGGTTCTCTTCTTTCAAAATATCAACAACACTGCCTACTTGGTTATTTTTTTTTTTTTAATTATTATTGTTTTTAAAAAGTACATAAACTTCTCCAATATGGGCACAGGTAAGGAAAATCCCAAAACTGCATCTCTTAACTATTAGAAGTGTAGAAAGCTGCTGTCATACATTTAGGTCACAGTGGGAGTTTTTAAATATGTAGTCTTGAAAAACTGATTTTTAAGTGAAACCAGCTTTCACATTTTTACAGTGTCTTCTGCAAGAGATGTTGCAAATAAACAGAAACATGTAATCTTTCGTATTATTTTGGCAGTAAGCTGAACACTGCAGCTTTATGATTTTGCAAAGCTCATTTAAGATTTTTAGCAAAAAAAGTGTTAAGTAAACTGTATAAAACATCTGCACAAGCATTATAAGAACACTAAGTTTATTTACAAAGCAAATATTACTGCAGATGGCTAACAATATATCATGTTGTCTTCAGAATACTAATTTTCTAAGCAGATCTTTTGGGGATGTGCTCCAAAAGAGCGGTATGTGTTCTTGCGTCATATTTTACAGATCAGCAAAAAACATACCTGTTAAAACTATTTAGATCAAGTTTTCCTGCATTTTTTAGTGCATAAGTCAGACTATTAAAACTACTAAAAAAGAAATTCAATCAGTAAAAATAGTAAGAAAATAAGTGAAGAGAGTTCTAAGTAATGGAACATTAAAAGGAACACTTACTTATAGACACACTTTAGATACGCCCTGCAATTTTAAATTTTCTGCCTGACACCACATGTTGGGGCCCTATGGGGTCCCTAGCATGTAACCATAGCACTAGCTAAACAAATCATTTGCTAATCCAGATATGTCAGAGCTATATCTCCGTGCTGGAGCTGGAGAGGTGCCAGTTCTAAAACCAAGAGGTGAACATAACAGCGAGCATACTATGGTGTTTCTATACCTGGAAGAAAACAAAAATCCAGAGGATTTTACCTCATCCTTTCTAGTTATTAAGGGAAATAATCCTGACCAGCTGCTTCTTCCCCAGTTCATTAAGCTCATAGTCCTTTATTACGATTATAACACTGCATGCAGAAACCAGAATTCTGGAATAAAATACAGATGTTTATTAAGTCCTGTGCCTGTTTACAGATTTCTATTTTGTGATACTAAGTGGATACTTGGCATTTGGGTTGGGATTAGGAGTGGGGAAGAATTGTGAGAGCATTTAAAAGTCGTTTAAAAAGTGACTGAAGTATATGCACTTCAAGGATGCAGTTGTCATTCAAACAAAACTCTTAGTTCATGCACTAAAACACAACCACTTAAAAGCTTCATTAAGTCATCAGTTTAAGAGAACACCAGCTGATATACACTGCTAACAAAAGAAGCAGTACCATACCTGCTGTGTTGCAGTTGCTTCTTCCTCCTTACCACATCATCAACTTCATGTGGAATAAACTTTATCTTCTTTGATACTGTTGCTGCATAGCTGCTTTCTCCTTTTATGTAAACTTAGACCAAATCCAAAGGCTATTAAAAACACGCACATTTTCAGCAGATACTAGTCTGTGCTCAGCTATCTGCAGAATGACAAGCTACATGCTAAACAGTGTCCAACTGAAAAACATGACAATATAGCTCAGAATAACTCTGTTTACTTAGCTCCTTCCAGTCCCAGAGAAAAGTGCATGAATAGTGAATACGACTAACTTGGAAGTTTTTTATTTCATTTTCTTCTTTTACAGATATATATAAAGAAAAGAATTTTCATCTTTTCTTGTGATCCAGAGAATTTGTCAGAAAATACTTTCACATTCTTGACAGCTAGGAATATCCAAGTTGTTTTTACACACTAACTTGAATACCTCTTTAATTTATGGAAAATAACTTCTATTCATATCAATCTGGTTATGTTTGCAGTATGCCTTTAGGGAGACTCACAACCGCAGTCTGCTACAGTTATGAACATATTGGAAGCACATTATTTAACAGAATTTGCTCTAAATTCTTGTACTCTCAGCTAGAATGCTCCTGTCTGGATGGTCACGGAATTAGCAAAGTACACTGAGTAAGCAAGCACCTTATCGTGCTGTTTGTACTGACTGGTGGTCATGAGAGCATGTTTACATTTTGTCTGCATCTGTCAAACCTCAGAAGACCTGACAGCATCCTCAGTTATTTCATTAAGAGCACCTGTTCCTAACACCCTTACATATTCTTTCTAATGAAGATGATTTTTTGCCAAATTCCACATTAATCCTTTTCACACAACCACACAATTCAGAACATCTTCCTGCACAGTACCAAATCTTTATCACAAGCTGAATTATGATGTTCTGTTTTAACAATTTGTAGCATGTTTACAAACTTACAAGAAAGATCATTTAACAATCTAAAGGATTTGTATTTTTGAATAGTCTAGTTCTTCTCATTTGTCAATATATTCAGCCACAGAAGAGCAGGATAACAGATTTCAGTGGATGCTTATAATTAAAACAGGCTAAACCTGAATTTTATTTAAACTCCCAGACACTAAGAAAAATATGTTCCATATATGAAATAATTCTAATAATTATGAAAAAGAAATACTATGATAGTTGTTATTCAATCACAGAAGCACAGAAAGAGTGAAAGAAAACAGAAAAGCAGTATTCAAATGTGAATGAAACTAAATTGTGAGAAATTTCATATGTATCCAATTTCAAAAGATGACAATTTAAGTTAAATGTGGATGTCAGCTGTGACTCTTCTGTATCTGTCCTAGGTGAGTATTCATAAGCTGCAATCAAGTCAAATATTTTTAAATATAAAACAGATAGTATATGAACGTTGTAAATCTCCTGCCTCTGAAGTATGGTAAAAAAGTAATACACCACTCAAAAATAATCTGTTTTAAACATGTATTTTTTTGTCAGACAACAATGTAATGAATGCTAACTGTGCTTTAAAACTAAGGTAAAAAAAGGTTCTCAAACATGAAATATGAGCATTTTTAACATCAAATAATCTATTATACCCTTCTTTATTAGATCTGTCTTTTTCACTTAAGCAGAATAAAGCAAATTAATTAATAGATCATCTGTGGATCTAATCTGACTTTTTGTAGTTGTGCCCATATCTTATACTCTCCAGCTGTAGTGGTTAGTGAAGCAATTACAGGCACAGAAAAAAGTATTTTAAAACTGATGTTTTGAACAACAGGTATTTCATGTGCAGCACACTTTATACAATGAAACATTGTGATTATTATAATAACATTATGGAGATAATCAATACCTTATTTACAAATAAATAACCATTTACTAATAAAAATTCACAAATTAATCAGTCTTGTATTATCCTAAAGAGGAACAATAGTTTCTTCCCAATACCACAAAGCCACTTAGCATTAACTCCTCTAATGTAACCTACAGAGAGATTATTAATGTAAGAGATACCAGCATTGCTGCAATATCTAGAAATGTTGAGATATAGACTTTTTTTTGATTCTTTGTTTTTATAACTGAAGAGATAACTCTATTTAAAACAAACTATATACATATGTACCTCCCCAATCTCACAGGATATGCAAAGAGCCTTAGCTAAGACTCTTGTCAAAAGAGATCATCACACTCACGAAAGGGGTGAGAATCCCCCATGAATGCCCCTTGAAGAACTCATACACACAGCTCCCAGCCCCTTCCAGCAGAACTAGCCCATTCTCCCCACTTGGTCTGGCTGTTCCCTCACCTCCCAAGCCCCAATTAGTGTGTGCCAGGGAATGCTGGCTGGCACACACTAATTGGGCAGATCTTTCCCTCTCAAGCACCAGCGGCCATCTCAAGCTGACCCACACAGAACTGATCTGCTGCCTGCAAAGTGCCCACGGCACATTACCCCAAACCAGCCCTACCTCAAGACAGCTGTTTGAAGGGAAGATACGAACTAACTTTCACAGGATATGCAAGAATTCTACTATGGTAGATATCTCACTGTGAATTAGAAAACAAATCATTTATTCTAGCCACCAACTTCATGGTACTCAAGCTTCAGTATAGCAGAGTCAAATAATGAAGTTCAAATGTAATGTAAATCAGGATTACATCAAAGTTTACTTTCTGTCACTACTGCCACATTCAGAAGCAGCCTACAGTTCAGAATGTCTTTTAAGTATTTTCCATTATTTTAAAATGTTTGTAAATGTTCCCTAAGCTGAAGACTCAAACAGATGGCCTCTTTTGAAGAACCTTTCCCTCATTATTCTGTCATTAACAGGTGTGCATATAGTGTACAATGTTAAATTAGATTTTAAATACTGAGAGAAGCCATGGTCTCCCTTTACAAATATATTATTTTTTTACAGGCATCACAATTTTCATATTGTCCAATGGAAGCATTGAGCTGACACACAGAAGTCCATGATTATTGATTACCAGGATACTGTGGATCCTAAATGACAGCTCATGAATTAAAACTTAGGTGCCTGAAGAAGGAATGCATGAGACATTCTGCCATGATAAAATGGAAGGGAGAGGAGGAAGAAACAAACTGACACCAAAACTCAGTAGATGCATCTTCTATCATTTTCTTTCTAGATCTTTTACTGGGTCAAAAAGGAAAAAAGGTAGTATCAGAGAATAAACCATGAAAAATGTATCTTCCTTTATAATCAACTCTCTCCCAGGCATAGACTGACACTATGGACCCCTAAAGAGACCCAGCAGTGCCCTCTGGTGATTCAGGTCAAATTTAGTGGTATTCCATGGGCAGAAAAACAGACCCTCCAGTGCCCCTACAGAAGCCCCACATAAAGGAGGAGGACTCTGTCACCTCTGCTGGGGAATTACAAAGGAGCATATTCAATCTGCATATATTTGTACTGTGCTGTGAAATTTCTGCTACAACATTTACTCTGTTGGAGTGAATAAAAATTTTATCTTCATTTGGGGACAAAAAAGCACCACATGCATTCTGCCTGATATACTTGTTGCAAGTTGTTAGTCCTTTGGTGACATAAAGAAAACAGTGGTAAATACAGCAGTTTTAGAGGACAAGACAACAGAAGAGGCATGTGTTTTCTTGCTTGCTTGGGGGCCTTTTATTTCTCTTAAAGTTATGTAAGAGATTCCCCACAAGAACATGGAAGGTTCCCACAAGAACATGGTAGAGTAATATGACTAAAATGAACTAAAGGGAGCAGAGACTGGTACTATCTTTTGGTCCTTTGATAAGTTTGGAAGAATCAATGGAAAATGACAGCATGGGAAACTCAGGCAACATTGCTGGTTTTGGTGGAAATCAAGTACTCAAAACCCACCCAAAATATTTAACTGAATGGCAACATCTACACATTGGATTCCCCAAATCAAAGCTGGATTCCCCAAATCAAAGCTTAAAAATATGTTCTTAAGGCATAACTAATTTATATTCTTTATATACTGATATAATCACTTGGGTTTCATCTTTTTTTAACTTTAAGCAAAATTACGCTGAGTTTCAATCTTCTGTCCATCCATTCTGTTATCCAATAGCTTCCTTCCATCTGTCTCATGTTCTTTTGCAACTCCATATTATTCCCAACACACCAAATATCTTTATTCTCATTGGTATATTTTTTTTCTTCAAATGTGCCCCTCAAGAACATGTAGTATTTTCATTTTTGACCCATCAACATACCCCATACTCTTACAGACCTGTTGTCTGACACTCATCCTTTTGGGTTTGTTTCTTGACTATGCAGAGTTTTCTGAACCTATAATACAATTTATTTTTTGAAGGTACCATTTACTTTTACAGTGTGGCAAATATTTTCGAGTAATCTGATTTGTAACTCAGTTTTGGTAACCGAAGTTTTATGGCAATCATTAAATATAGGTCTCATATAGCAAATAATTATTATCTACAAAGTTCCCACTAGGTCTGCCTTATTTCTATTTCAAATTTATACAAAAATGACCAATAAAGCAGATTTGACGTCTTGCATACGTTTTGATGCTGTAAGCAAAATGCAAAAATAGCCTTTCAAATATATTCTTCAGTTGAACAGATTTAACTAAAACATAAATGAAAAGAAATTCAGAAACAGCAAAGGGAAAGTGAACAAAACTTTGAGAGAGTATTTTGTTGGGGTATTTAAATTATTTCAATAAATGTTAAGGTAACAAAACAAGAATTTTCTAGATAGTTCACATTCTCACTTCAGAAATTCACTGGAATGGTGCTGCAGAACAATCAGTTAACTTGGACCATGTGGATCTTGCTTTTTCCCTTAAGGAAAAAAAAGCACAAGACAAGGAGTGTGTCAGTCAGCCCCACTTCAACAGCTGTTCTTCCACTCCATTCTATGTCAGCTAATTTTTCTCTGTAGTCATTTTACTGCTATCTCCTGTGCAATTGGCTTTCACATTGCCCTAAAATGGCACAGAAGAGCAGCAGATGCATTACCCCTGAGCATGACTTTAATTCTTATCTGGCTGCAAAGTGGGGTCAGAAGTAAACATTCTTTTAAGCTAATTGCCTTCCTAAAATACTATCACTCCCGCTAAACCATATTATATCCTAATTATCAATAGGTTATTAGGGCATGAATAATATGTTGCTGAGCTTCTGTTTCATTTCCCATAGCTTAAAATGTTTCCATTCTTCTTCTGTTTCTCACAGTGAAAAGCAGCATACGCTGTCACACACATGACTCGTTGATCTTTGTGCCACTTTGCAGCACTGCCTGTTTGAAAGGCAAATTGCAAAACTTTTCAACTTTAGAATGAACACTTCTATTGCTAACAGATAGTCATGCACACCTTGCTATTCTTACAATAAGGGGACATTTGCAATTAGTTTTTTTATTTAGTCTTTAAGTTATTTTGGGATAATTTAATTCCAATATTGCAAATGAAAGCCTCAATCTTATGACAGATCTGAAAAATCAACAAGTTACTGAAAAGATAACTCAGCAGTATTTACAAAGGTTTACTGCAGATATAAAAGAATGTAAATGCCTACATATCCCCCATTCCTTCTCCTACAGACAATGAACAAACACTCTCCAAAATAAATCCACACTTCAGAGGCAAGGCAATGTTTTTTCATTTGAAAAATTAGTTTTATCATATTACATATATACAGCTGAAGAGAATGAAAGATTTCCTTGATGTCAAACTGGGGAAGACAATGCTGCATGCAGCAAAAATTGTTGTTCGGTACCATTTTAACAGTCTCAAAATGCAGAAGAAATCAGAAAACATATTTTCATTAAAATAAATCAAACCACTACCGCTATATTTAAAACATTGCAAAGTGTTGTCACTCAGTGCTTAACAAAGTTAATGTTGCAAATGCTAACCTGTATCAGTGTGTTTAAAACAAGCAGCATTCAGCAAGTATATAGTGTAACTATAACACTGACTTTGTACTTGTAAACATCCTTTCCACACAGAGCCCTTTGGGACATTCAAAGAATTTACTGAACGAGCTACTTGGAATAAATAAAGAACACTCAACACTGTAACACTTTAGCTGATTAAAAAATGTTTTAACTGTTCCCCTAGTTGCCTGGAAATGGCCATTTAAAAAAATGCTGCTGTGGCAATAGCAAACTTTTATTAATTCCTTATTTTTGGATTTTATTGCATGGGGCTTGTTAAAAACTTTCAATCCAACCATTTCAGGACTGAAAATTTAGGACTTTATAGTGAACCACACAAATTACGGAAAAAAAAGATGAGTTCCTTCTTTTTTTTTTAAGTACTTGCTCACAGAAACCAGTGAACTCTAGCAATAAAATTAACTTATGTGACAGTTACATAAACTAAGCGTGCACAAGTATTTCTTCCAGATTACCATGCTGAGCTTTAACAAAAATCACCTTTAATTCACTTGCACATACCAGCCACATGACTTTATTCAAAAGTTAGAGATAACATGTCAAACTTGAAAACATCCAAATGGATTTTAAAAGTTTGCAGCTACACTCACACAAGAATTCACTTACAAATACAATGTTGAATCTCTATTTGGAAGTAAGATGAATTTCTAGAAAACCTGTGGACTACAGGTGCATTTGCAAAAGTATGACTTATAATGACTCTAAAAGTGCATTTCTTTTCAACTTATCTGTTTATGGGCATCAGGACCTACCTTGCCAGAAATTGTTTTGTTTAAGTACCAAACAAGTAAAAACAAATTGAACTCTAAGATCTCAGACCTGACAAAAAAAAATTAAAACTGCATTATATACAAAATGCCTTCCCTACCTCCACTGTGAGTTCTGACTATATCCATATGGGGGCAGTAATGTTAAAGAAAATAAAACACCTTAAAGCGGTTACCTTAATTAATTTGTTCACAGACAATTCCTTAACCACAAGGTTCTCAATACAATACTAAAAATCTCACCCAGAGCCTAAATCTATTTGTTGGTGTATTTAATCATCCATATTGTCAATAATCTGCTACTATTTTTGCATTGTACTTACTCAGTCTAAAGCAATACCTACAGCAGCACTGTCTCAAGAGAGACAGGGAGGAACTCATTTGTCCGTAATGTTTGAAGACACAAGATGCTGAAACAGGTATTACGGATTCTCACCAGAGTAACACTTTCGGGATTAGAACTTCACCTCAATGTAAATTATTCTATCAGGGCAGCTGCCACCCTCCTCCATGGAGCAGCTGGAATCATGGCAGGATAACCTCTGCCTCAACATTCAGAGCAGCAGCTTCTGCTTTGGATTGAAGTTGACTTGAATCAACAGCCCTGTCAGACTCACAGATGAATGTCCTTTCAACCTTCATTCTGTACCCCTCGGGCAGAATTTCCTAAACTAGCTACAAAAACCCACCATCATCAGTGCCTCTGCAAAAAACCAGTTCTTCCCCAACTTTTCCAAAAAACTAGATTAAATCACCACCAATTATTCAATGGCTTCCTGAATATACTGGTAACCTACAGGGAAGAAGTCATTTAGTGTCAGGTGAAAGGCTGTAAGAACATAGCAAACAGCTCCATAATTTATTAGAAGAGAGAGAGCAGGAATGGGCAATGGAAGCATAAATGTTTACAATGTTCCATAGAAAATCCCCAAAAAAAATCAAACCCCAGAAAATATACCAAACATATAGTGATCATTACCCTGTTCCCCTCACTAAAACCTCCCATTACAGTCCCCCAAAGAGCCTTCTGACTTTCCTAACACAACAGGTTTCTACGTTTTGTGGTAAAAGGGTTGGGGATGCCTCTGTGTGAAGACAGGCCCTCTGCAATGCAGCAGGCTCCATACCACATTTAAGTTTGAAAACCCAGAAGTTTAGCACAAGTTGCAATGCAATCAAAAGAAATAAATATCAAGTTTCTTTTGTGTTGAAGGTTCAATGACAACTTCTTAATAACTAAAACAGGAAAAAACATTCAGAAGTTAATCATATCAACAGAACTCCAAACCACCGTAATACTGATATTTAGTTGGCTCTAAATGCCACCATCCAAGGTGGTATAACATTTTGAGTCTACTCAATAAGAATCATATGATTACCATAAACCCCAACATACCCTAAACACCACCATTAGAGGTGCAAAGTGTATGATGTTTATATCTAATTCTGCAAAACTGAGTGGAAGTCTCCTTGCCACCAACTCCGCATATACATTTCAGGATGAAATCAGCCATTCCCATTACCCTTCAATGACAGCAAACCTATTTAACCTATTTCTCTCTCACTCTGAATTTCCCAAGGCCAACTGTCTCATTTCTTCACAATCTACACCATCCTCTCCTGCAGCTCATCCACCCACTATTCATAAATATTTCACAAACATTTATTCACCAATTTTACTTCTGTTTTTTCTCACAAAATCAACAGAGTAGAAGCAAAAAGGAAAGTAACTGAAGAGTACTTTGAATTGTAGAATAAAAAATAAAAATCTGAGTTCAAAAATGGCTCTGTGAAAGAAAATCCCAGTTATCTGTAAATATTAATTTCATCTCAGGACTCAAAATCCCAAACACCACTTAAGTCCCACTACACCAGGAAACACGCAGACACATTCTACAAAGCAATACAGTAGTTGATACAAATCCGAAGCAATTGCATAAAAGATTTTGGTATCAACAAGATGTGCCTGCTGAGCTCCCAGCAACTTTGAAAAAGAGGGTAATGTACTTCCCTACACAGGAATTCAGAAGTCAAAATCTGAAACCCAGGTTGGAAAAAGTCTATTGATGGCTGCAACATGACATGCAGTACTACGACCTTTTAGATGTAATTAAATCCCCATAGAAAGTGAATTTGATGATGATAGTGATAGCTTATATTTCCTTTTTTTTTTATTAAGGACTTACCAGAATGTCTGCAACTTCTGTAATAAATTAAAAGGAAAATCAGCAGCAAATTACATAATTTCTTACTGTATAACAGAAATAACTACAACTGGCCATGTTATCCAATGACTGTAATTCATAACCCTTTTAAAAATTAGAAGGCATGAAAATGCCTAACAGGATGAGAGAAGACTTTGAACATAACTATAAGTATATTGGAGCCAGCTAGTCATTTTGAAGATACAATAGCCCGATGTCACTTCTAGAGTAACTGGTCAAAAAACTCTTGACTTGCAGTTTTTAAAGCAGCAGTGAGGCTTCAAAGCTCTGTTACTTTTGAGCGAAGCAGGGGCTGCATTAGGACTAAAGAAACCCTTACTTAGGAAAGCATAACAGCCTTGAAGTAGTTTTCTGGGGTAAGGAAAGCCTTATTATCTGTGTCTGATCATTAGCTCATGGAACAGACACTTTCCTATATAAAGGGCAGCAAAGGCTCAGAGCCACAGAGCATGTCTAGTGATTATGTTGATGGCTATCATACCGGCTGACAGTTGGGGGAATTGTGGGGTGCATTACACATGAAGCTGACTTTATGGCTGCAAAGATATCAGCTTTCTTCATAATTTGGAACTAACAGGGAGTTTCCTCTTAAGGCAGATGGATTTTTCTGGCCATTTGAGAAAGATCTTGGTTGTTAATGCTAAGAACCTGTACAAAGAGAGAGAATGCTAACAACTGTCTTAATTGCACTTCTGACCAGAATACCCACAGAGCTCTTGACTACAGAGCTACTGTATCAGATAAAATCTTTCCCCAGACATTTGTTTGTCCTATTCAATCAGGATTTCTCAGATAAACATTTTGGATTTGACACTAGCAATTCTAATTCTACTTATGAAAAGACGTGCTGAAAGGTTTTGGTTTTGAAAAGCAAACATGAAACATCCCTGGTGCACAACTTCATACTGAAAGAAAGAAATCTCAATATATATTAATTCTCGTGTGTGTATGAGGTTCCTGGTAAAAACTCAGGGGCACTAACTTCTCCACGGAAATCAAGAAGATATTGTGTTCTCCTTAAGTAACAGAGCAATGTAAAAATAGCTTCCATGTACTGTTCTTGTGTTTCTGTCAGTAGCTGTTTACAGGACAAAGAAATAAAAAGAAAAAAGAAAAATGGAGGGGGAAAAAAAAGGTAAAAATAAAATACTTTAGCACATTTACTTTTTAAGTCATTGAATCTAGTTCCCTGAGTACAATAAACTAACACATACTACCTGTGTTTCCCTCCTGGGTTGAAAACCTTGCTGTTACCTAAATGACAGCATAGACAGAGTTTAACAACAATTGTAAGCACACTGCAGCAAATAAATCAATCCTGAACTCCACAGGCTGTAAATCAGGCTATTATAAAGTTTACAGCCTAACAGAGTGGAACATAGCATGCTTTTTTTGCCTCTGATCCTTGTCAGACACTCCCATTTATTTTAGAAGACATAGAGGGTTTCCACTCTCCTAAAGGGATAGGATTAAGCTACCTTTAATTTTGTTAATTATTTGATCAGGTCACATATGCATTTAAGTCAGCTTAAGACTGTTCTGACACTGACAGTGGATGTAACCAATCCATGTGCTCATAACCACAGTACCTATGATATTCAGAGTAAGGAGAGCATCACCTTTTCACTGACAACTAATCACATCAGCTAAGCCCAACAACAAATCTATGGTACTAGATACTGACCTAACTATTCTCTTCAAGTGAAATATCCAATATAAAGTTCAGGATAGCGAGAAAATAGCATCTGTAGATACATATTTATATACATGCATACACATGGACGTATATGTACTTAATCAAACTTTTTGTCTCCTCTACTTCTTCATCATCCCCCATTAAATCAGTCTAGTATCCACCTGTTTTTTATTACACAGTTAAACAATTACATACATCCCAAAATACATGAAAAGATTTCACTTGCATAAAACTACCAGTTCAGATTGCATTACCTTTTATCTGTAGAGGAGAGCTTTTTCAGGCTTCAGTTTTACAGATGAAATCCATTACTCATGTCAGATAATTATGTATCACATAGTTTATTTATTTAGGCTTGATTTTCTTTCTGGGCACCCCAGATTGCTTTATTTATTTAACTTTTTTTTTGTGGTCAGGGTGGCTATCATCTTAGGTATCAAGCAGCTGTAAGACACTACTTCTGCCTCTTCAAATGCCACATATGGACAAGAGGTTTTCCTGCCTTAGCAATAGGAACACATACATACACACTATATATACATTATCTACATCTTCACACACAGATACTGGCTAAATCAACATTTAGTTTCTTTTGAAGATCTCAGATTCAGTACTAAAACCCAAAACTTTTTCATAATACGATGTTTGAAACACCATGGTTATGTGAACCAAGCCCATTAGTACTAAGCAGAAAACACAGGTGACTGCTGGGCTTTACTCTGGATGTGCCAGCAGTTACTCGAAAACATATCAGAGGAGATTAAATCACTCCTGTTTGCTGACCTCTCCTCACTACACCAGCAGCAAGGCTGACTGGGTGACCTAACAAACCTTTTTCCAATTCTTGCTTCTGTGATAGCTGACAGGTCAACAAAAGAAGAGCTTTTGAGGAGGAGTTTCAACGGAGATGGGGAAATGCTATGCACAATGTCAACATAAGAAGAATAAAGAAATGATTGAAAACAAAAGACACTAAGGAAATTGGCCCGTCTATGCCACTTCAAAGAAAACTATCTTTTTTTTGCCATTTGAACATCTTGTTTGCAGCAGATAAACCAAAATACATCTTTTAAATAGTATTACTATCAAAAAATATTCACTAGTTGCAACCTCATGAAACACTTCTTGACTGGAAAACATATGGGTTTGTATATAGAGTTAATAATTATTGAGTTCCATTCCATTACCACAACGAATTAACTTTCAGAGCAATCCAGCAAAATAATAGATGGCAAGTTTGAAATCCCCTTGCAGGTTGTAACAGCACTTTCTAATAATACTATTACAAATAAGAATCTGTTGTCATTGCTACTTAGGACAGGGTTTATACTTCCAGTGATCAAATTAAAATTTCACAGGAAGTAAGTTATGTTCAGCATCCCCATTCTTTTCCAATATAAGCTGAGGATAGGGAAAGTAGCCTGTTGCATCAATGCAATCAGATTTTGCATATTTTATTATAAATCTAATATAATCATATAAATAATTATAACCTGAATGTACATAAGACTGTGGGACTTGATAAGATGCATCCCAGAGTCCTGAGGGAATTGGCTTATGTAGCTGCCAAGCCACTCTCATCATACGCAAAATTTCATGGCAGTCAGGTGAAGTTCCTGTTGACTAGAAAGAGGGAAACATTGTACCCATCTTTAGAAAGGGTAGAAAGGAGGAGGCCCTGGGAACTACTGACCTGTCAAATTCACCTCTGTGCCTGTGAAGATCATGGGATAGATCCTTCTAGAAGCTGTGCTAAGGCACACGGAGAACAGGGGACAGTCAGTACAGCTTCACCAAGGGCAAGTCCTGCCTGACCAAATTCGTGGCCTTCCATGATGGAGTGTATACATCAGTGAATATGGGAAGGCCTAGAGGTGTCATTTATCTGGACTTCCGTAAAGCCTTTGACATCCTTCTCTCTAAATTTGAGAGAGATGGATTTGATGAGTGAACTGCTAGGTGGATAAGAAAGTGGACGGAGAGTTGCATCCAGAGGGTAGTGGTCAATGGCTCTGAGACCTAGTGAATATCAATGACAAGTGGTATTAGATATTAGATTATCAATATATTCATTAATGAGAGACAAAGGGATCTAACGCACCCTCAGCAAGTTTGCAGATGACACCAAGCTGAGTGGTGCCATTGACACACCTGAAGGACATGATCCATCCAGAGGGACCTGGGCAGGCTTGAGAAGGGAGTCCATGGGAATCTCATGAGGTTTAACAAGACCAAGTGCTGGTGCTGCACCTGGGTTGGGACAACTCCCAATACCCAACAGGCTGGGGATGAACAGCTCAAGAGCAGCTCTGCCACGAAGGACCTGGGGCTGCCAGTGGATGACAGGCTGGACATGACCCAGCAATGTGCACTGGCACCCCAGAAAGCCAAACATGTCCCCGGGTGGCACCCAAAGCAGCATGGGCAGCAGGGAGAGGGAGGGCATTCTGCCCTTTTACTCTTCTCTGGTGAAACCCCACCTTGAGTACTGCATTCAGCTCTGGGGTCCTCAGCACAGGAAGGACATGGACCTCTTGCAGTAAGTCCATAGAAGGGACACCAAATTGATTAGAGGGATGGAGCACTTGTCATACAAGAAAAAGCTGAGAGAATTGGGTTTGTTGAGCCTGGAGAAGAGAAGGATTCAGGGTGACCTAATTGTAGCTTTCCAGTTCCTGAAGGAAGCCTACAAGAAAGATGGAGTGGTACTTTCCACAAGGGCATGTAGTAACAGGACAAAGGGGAACGGATTCAAATTTTAAAAGAGTAGGTTTAGATTAAGTGTAAGAAGGGAATTCTTTGCCCTGAGTGTGCCGAGGCACTGGAAGAGGTCGCCCAGAGAAGTTGTGGATGGCCCATCCCCAGAAGCATTCAAGGCCAGGCTGGACGAAGCTCTGAGCAACTTGGTCTAGTGAAAGGTGTCCCTGCCCGTGGCAGGGGGTTGAAACAAGATGATCTTTAAGGTCCCTTTCAACCCAAATCATTCCATGATTGTCATTTCCCAGTATTGCAAAAATACTGAAAGAAGCCTGCCTTAGAGTCTGCACTTCTAGTACACACAGTAATTTCACCAGTGGATTCCCAACCAGCTAAATATAACTTCCTTTTTCTCCCCTTTTCAAATAAAAGAGTATTTCAATTACATAAAACATTTCCCCTTATTACAGTAAGACTGTTACTAGAGAACTTCATTTATTTTTGGATCATTCTCTTTTCACTCTGTCTTCTTTACCACATGTACTTGGATTCTCTCTATCACAGTCCTACAAGAGCACAAGTAGCCTAAAAGTAACAAATTGTTCAAATTAACCAACTAAACAACTCCTAAGGAGACCTCTCAAGACAATAATATCTAGCGTTGTGCTCAGGAAGATGCAATCACTTTCTAATTTTGGCAATGTATGACAAATTCCTCACTCTATTCAAAACTCGCTCTCCTGTCACCAATTTAAAGCACTGCCCCAACTGTGCTAACACTATCACTGCAGCTACTGATTGCACTCCTCCACACAGCAACAAAAAGCCAAGTATTTTCTCCTTGCCAGACCTCGCAGAAGAAGAAACAAATAAATATGCAGCAGAGAAAGCAAAGCTTGATAAGAAAGGTGTTAACAAAAGAGCTGTGCCACAGATAAATCCATAAATTAGCAGCATAACCTAATGAGACTGCAGTGACAGTTCTAAAGCCCTAATGCCTGTTCTTTATCAGGTGAAGACAGATCTAGGTCTTTGACATTTTAAGGAAGTAGAATTATTCTGATTTGGGTTATCAGACCAAGAAGCTAGAGAGAGCAAACCAACCAGCAGCTAGCTGACCTTTTCAGCAGCAGCCACATACTACTGAGAGTGATAACAGCTTCACAGAACCCGACTATTTCTACTTACTTAATGCTTGAATTATGGGATTGTGGTAGAGAAGTACTCTCTACCTTACAAAGCATTTAGGATTTTTCTGATAAATAAAAGGGAAACAGAACCTACAGATCAGTACACTAGGTCTAAGCTTTAAGTTAAATGCTCTGTCAAACATGAAGTATGTGAGAAGAGTCCCTGCATTCTAACAATCTAAAAAGTAATTGTTTCAGTTCTAGTTTCCTGCATCTTTTCCTTTGCAGTGTACTAAAAACAAAACAAGCAAAAGTAAACCAAAATTTTGAAAGGCATTTCATGGAAATTCTGCTTCACTAAAAGGATAAAGAAAAGCAGCTGAACTATTTTTTAATCCACATTTTAAGATTAAATATTTATGGAAGAATGATAATTTTGCTCCTATGATACCACAGTCATAGTTCATGTGATTAAGCAACAAATGCCTTCCAGCAATTCATGCTCTTTTAAACAAAACATTGGAGCAGATCTGTATAAATAATCCAAATACATTAAACTCGTTCAAATGTCAGTCACAACATGAAATATTTGTCACAACTTTAACTCCCCAAGCTTGAGGATTCAGATGATTAATTTTCAGTGTTTGCTTCCTACATTTCAGAGGTAATATAACTTGACAGTTTCTGCAAGTTTCTTGCTAGCCCAAACTCTTTTTAAGACCTTCTAATGAATTTATTTTCTTTTTTAAAAGTATATTTGATATCCATCAGGTAAAAATATTGTGATCATTTGACTTCAGGGAGCAGAAAGGGATAGCACAACAGAGAAAGGTAAAATACTGAATACATTCCTTTTATGAGGTTCCTGGCATCACATGCAGACTAATCTGGCTTTTATCGGGCTAGTCATCCAACCCCCACTATCATTAGCCTTCCTGTGCTCTGTTCTGACCCCAAATCCTACCAGGTTCATGACCTTTTTAGCAAACAAATATAAGCTTTACTAGTATTGGCATAAAATAACTCTGTTGAAAAATATAAAAATATTAAAGAAAGGTTCTTGCTATGAATAGCTGAAGAGCCAATGTTTAGCTTCTTGGAAAATAATTCATTCCTCAGTCTTGGAGTGCGTATGTAGGGACTCTCTGGGTCTTCTCCAAGTCCTAGTGCTCAGGAGAGTGTGTGAGCTCTAGGACTTCTAAAACCTTCCCACGACTTTAGTGAGGGTCAAATACATGTGCTGATGCCAATGGAGATTGTGAATCAAGAACCCTAAACTTGACAGAGTGGAGATACTGTAACACTGCTTAAGAATCAAGTTATACGTATTTAATTTCTTTTTTCAAATGGAACACATTTATAAGCTGGTTTTTTTGCAAATGATGCAACACTATCCAAATCACCTGTTAAATTTCATTTGAGTGACACTTTTACCTCTAATCACTGAAGATTTGCCAAAGTGGCTTTAATAGTAAATACCACACTTAGAACTGAATTAAATGTGACTATTGGCCATTAATCAGCTTTTGGCTGACTTGTGCTTTCAGGCTTCTACTCTCACAACAAACTTTATCACTCAGTTTTAAAACAGACTACACAACTTTCAGTCCCAGACAGACATTAAAAAGTCATATTAGCTCAAGGTTTATATGTTTTACCAGTCAAAAGCAACTTCTTTCATTCCAGCGAGGTAGGAGTAAATATATAAAGTGAATATTGTCTGTTTGTGTCTTATTCATGCAGCAATGTGATTCTGTTTTGAAAAACTGAAATATCGCTGACCCTTTGATAAAAGATTTCAGTTATGCAATTTATATTTTTCTTCTGTTTTGGCATAATTCAAACAATAAATAAACCTTTCTAAAAAAATGTGAAGCACAACCTCACAAAGTTTCATCTGTAATTGTTATTTGCTTTTCTTAAGAAGCGCATGGAGTAATTCTTCAAAGAGATGGCAAAATGCATGATCCATATCTGCTTATTCCATTCTTAATAGCCATTTAAGAGTAACTAGCTAAAGTTTCACTTCAAAATTACATTATTAGAAAATTATACAGATAAATTATCATTAGGAATAAAAATATTCTAATTAAGCAATCTTGCAAACTACGAGCCTCAACAGACACTTGATGCACCATTCTACTGGAAGTTAAAAAGAGGTTCAGTGTCCCATATTTTATAATCATGAAGTAAAAGTAAACTTGATTAAAGACTCACTCCACATTTCAATGACTGAGAATTCATTTATATTTAAAATATGCATATATGAAAGAGAAAATTAACTAAAGAAAAACTGAATAACCGTAAGAATACTCTGATTTTAACTTACGATTCTAAGACCTGGCTGTACAATACATGGAGTTGCCACTACACACTCTTAATTTCCAAAATATAATGCTCTTACATAATTGTCAACAAAAGTAGTCCCGTTAAGCCCACTTCCCCCTTTTTTTGGTAGAGGAAAGAACAGAAAATAAACTAGTTTGAACAAATGAGCACCTAGTCAGTAAACTTCCTGTGTTCCAAGAATTAATATTGGTTGCATTCCATCAAAGAATAAAATAACCTCTGAGGGTTCCTCCAGGCTGCAGCTCTCAAACCACTGTCATCAACTCATCTTGTCTGGCTTTCAGCCAACTTCTCACCCAAATTCTATATTTTCATTAGGCACTGACAAAGGCATTTATCAATGGAGACACATGCAGCTGGGTGCCATCACCGCAATGCAATCACGGTTCCATGAATCAGTATACAACATATTCAAGATTGTTAAAATTCAAATATTTCCAGCCCTCATTTAAAAAAATCTCTTCTAACTTTTGCTATCAAACAGGAGAAAAAACACCCTATCCTTTTGAAGTAACCTGAATAACCAGAAACAAGCATTGTGCATCTTAGAGCACGACTGAAAGCCTACATGAGTAGGGCCAGTTGCAATTTTATTCTTCACTACATATCTTGCTTGTATTTAATATGTGAAACAATGTTCAAGACAACTGTCGGCATTAAGTTGCATACCGCTTTTTTAAAGTTTTTTCCTTCACAGCAAGTACTACAGAATTCTACAAATGAAGAAGTTAGCAAATAACTCTGAGAAAAAGTACTAATGGCTTAATATTTGTTAATTTATGAGATAGGATTTCTATCACAGAAGTCTATCAGTACCATGTACTAAGTGAGAGACAGCAATAAGTCATGATCCATCCACCTAATTAATTAATTCTACTGAAAAGCAGGTGGCAGAACTTCCCTGAATTAGACTTCAAACATAGCTGTACTTGAACATAACTTCTGAAAAAGCTCACATTTGATTTTATCATTACCAGTATTAGAGAATACATTGATCACCCTTCATAAATTTTTCTTGACAATTACAATGTACAACCCCTGAGTTTAAATTGTTCTATAATCATCATTCAACGTCATTTGATTCTAAAAAGCTTCAAAAGCCTGTTTCCTTAGCAATACACACAATTTATAAAGCTATCTCTTAACTACCTTTTTAAGAATAAGTTAAGACACTTCATTATTTAAGAGAGGTAAATTATATGAGCCCACATAAATCACTACAACATGATATTTATTGTGCTACTGTTCATTCTAACAACATTTGATTGATAGAGGTAAGCATCTCACATCCCACTTTCTCTCATGACCATTTTAACTGTACTCCATACACATATTCCATAATTCATCTATAACTGGTATCAGTCAGCAATGCTAGTACTACAAAGACTAAACTGTCTCTCTTTCAATCTTTTTCTTCTTTAGCCCCTATCCCCAGAAAAACCCAACACCTGTATTTTTTCCAGGGCTTCAAAATTGTTTTCTCAAAACTTGGTAAAAATTGAGAGTAATAATCTAGCTTGATCCACCACTGTTCTTTCATTTAACTTAGATGCAAATGTGTGAATGCAAATACCAGCAAATAGTCAAATCTGAGTTTGACCAGATCGTGTCTATTACCAAACAGCTAAGATTATCTAGTTTTAAAATTACCTAGCAAGCAGTTTTCACAGTGCTTAGTTTATCATATCTCCTAACATCAATGTTTAGAGGTCATTTGTATTTCCTCAAATCTGAAGCAGTAGTTATTCCCAAAACAAACTGTATCAATTCTCTACAGCATCCCTTGTTATTCCATACTGTGAAATCTTATGCAACTAGCCTGTTTGTATTTAAATCAGAAATACAAAAAATGTCTCGTGGAAAAAAAAATACACCCCCCACTTGAAAAAAAATACTATCTGTTTCAAATCACAGTTACATATCTTTTCTTGCTGTCATGCTCCTAATAAATTTACAGGGAAAAGTTAAAGCCCTTCAGTCTAGCCATTCTGATGCAGCAGAACTTGCACACGGAGCAGTGAGAGGATGAAGTGATCATGTTGTTACAGAGAGATGATCTGATCAACATCCTCAGACTGGCAGTTAGGAGTGGTCATTACTGTGACACAAATAAATCCACCTGCCTCACCAGACCTCATCTGGGTCCTCAACCAACAAACATCACTCACACAGAGCAAGAAATAGCTCATCCATAGATGCTTCCATTCCCTGGACAATAAATTCAAGATCAGGTCATGCCTGAACAATGTAACTAATTAGCATTGCATTTGTATAAAAATTTCAACTGCTTGCTTCCTCAGGAACTACAAAGTATTGAGTACATTTTCCCCAAAAAAGCAAATTCCAGGAACTGAAATTAGTACAGTTGAATGTTTCTCAAAGTACACTTTGGAAAAGAAAGCAAAGGTATGGCACAAGCAACCTTCCTCTTAGGAGAAAATCTCTTGAAACAGAACTAAAAAGTACATAACTTATAAGAATGTTTTGAAATAGGAATAATTTTTAAAATTGTGTTAAAACCACAGGGGTGACCCTCAACTTTTTTTCTTTCAACAAGACCAAATTAAAAGAAATTTATGTAGCTTAACCTCTAATTTCTTTCTTACGTTCTTACTTCAAAGCCAGTTTTCCAGCAGAGATCCAACTGCTGGCTTAAAACAAACAAAAAAAAATTCCAATGCTTTTATCTTTGCTACTGTCTGCAAGGATCTCCTCCAAACCCCCAACTTTATGCATGTTTGAATCTTACATCCCATCCTGCGTTCATTACTTCACCCCATTAACATTCCACGCAGAGAGCCCTTTGCTAGTTTTATGAGGCGAAACCACAGAACATCAGGTTAACAAAGCCCTGCCGAGAACATTCCCCTCAGTAAAACTGTTCATCGGGAGTCTGTTTACATGGATTTGCAATGGCTTATTAGCATTATAGAACTGGAGGAAAATTAGAAAGGTTGGTAATAATAATACAAGAGTTGTCTCTATATCTGTAAATAATACTGACTGCTTTCTTCATAATTATTACTATTTCACCATATTGTTTATTACAAGAAATTAAAAACAATATCCTATTTTATCTCAGAACTTGTTTGTTTTAGTCAGTTGGCTATAAGGTGGTAAAATGAAAAGGTTTTATGGCTTGTAGGATACAAGAACTGATGTTTTGTCAACTCTTCTGACTTAAAATTATTATTACATTGACACCTGTAATTAATTTCATTATGTGGATGACTCAAGTCTATCTATATTCTCATATTCCATATATATAAATCAATATTTAAAAAAACAATCGGGGTATGTTTTTCTGGGGTGTGCCTCGTTATTCAAAATAACTAAATAAGGAAGGGTCAGACTGGATGGGGCTTTGAGCAAACTGGTTTAGTGCAAAGTGAGGTTGGAACTTGATCTTTAATGTCCCTTCCAACCCAAACCATTCTATGATACTACAAAGTAGTAGTTGTGAAACTTATACATGAATAATATTAATTTGATAATTAAACTATTATTGAGCAGACCAAAATTAGTGCAAACACATATATATACTCACAATAACACACAAGTACAACATTTAGCCCTGTCTACAGGGCTTTAATTGAAGTCCTGTTTATTTAAAAGTTTCTTCCTATCTTGCAAAGATACAGGAGTTCTTTGTGTTTTTCAACAGGGCCATAACAACATTTGTATTCATTTTAGACTGAAAAAATACCAGAAAAGTACATGGATTTATAACTGTAAAATAAATGCCACTCTTCTAATAGGAGTGAAATTAATTAGCCAGTGCTTCACTCAGCTAGTAAAAAGGGAAAAATTAGATGCTACCTTTATTTTGAGTTTCAGAAATTACGAAAAAAAAATAGAAAACTAGATGCTAAATAAAACAACGGAAAAGAATGCTAAAGACATAAAGCTATATACTTAAGAGAAGGTTTACATAAGATACAGCTGTTTACTTTTTAGTATTTTCTCTAGCTACTAAAACAAGATTATAGGAAATATGATTTTACTGATACATGACGGAGGGATTTTTAACTTGCATAACAGCTAATTACACCTCAGCAAACCCTCCTTGTATCCTTTATATCTTTAAGTTACCATCACTAGAATAAAACTGCTGCAAAAGCATGCACATAAAAATGTTGATTTGGGGTGGTTAAGTTAGATGACTTACATTTTATCTAACAAATTTTAAAAAGAACAGAATGGGAAACCATCTTGAAATTATGATTGCCACAGGAAATTTTAACACAATGTCTTTTTTTAATAACAGAAAATATTTACCCACTTATATATATCATTTTACTGTGGATTTAAGGACAAAACCTGCCACTGGGAATAACTTCCAACTAAGATTTTCTACATTTTCCAAAGGCCATTTAAGTTTATGAACACAGCAATTCTAACACTGAATTAGTTGGTTTTATATTGTACCATTTCTCATTAATAGAAGCATTGTGAAGGTGGTTCAATTAAGAATTACTTACATGAGTGCTTCCAATTTAATTGTCATTGCAAATCTTATCAATGGCACTGGTCACATATCCCCCATTCAAAAATCTTACTTGTATGTGACATTATACAATTCTACAGTAACTTGAACTCTCTACTTAGTAGCAACACATTGCTAAGCTGCTAATTTTATTTTTGTTCTAAAAAGAGAAAAAAAAAGTTAAGGTCAGAAGTAAGTAAGATATGTCATTTTTACAGGGACATTACTGATGCAGTGGGAACTTAGAATAAGGACCATCTCCAGTAGGCAGCCAACTGCATTAAGAAATCACTACCAAATATATCCAAGGTCTGCAATCCAACTTGTTCGACCCCCAGTAAAAGGCCACCTCTTTCAGGCAATTGCTTGTTGTTGGTCCCTTGGGTGGTCCAAGACCTGGGTGGTCCAGTGAGTTCAGCTTGGACAGCTTATTTCAGTTTTTACTGTATTTAACTGTCTCACATCACATTTTATTCTTCTGGAGAAAGAATTCAAACTTTACTAAAACAAGAAACAGTCTCTTATTTAAATGTTGCTTCCTGAACATTAATACTAGTCTTATGGGAAAACTGTATCACAAAACCAAACCAAACAAACAACAAGCTTTTACACTACATCATTCCAAAATGAGATGAAGGACCCTAAGGACCCAAAACAATCCTGAACACAACATCTGCACAGTAGTTTGAAATCTTTAAACATTAAGGTTACTATTCATGCTCTCACACCACAATTTCTAACATATTCACCTGACAGAACTGTTGCAAGCATCACTTTTTTATTATTAGTGTGGGTTGTAAGAAGGAAGAGAGCGAGTCAGCGCAGGTGAGGTCGATACCTCCACAGTTGGCTATATTGCTTCTGGCACCTGAGCTCTGCTTTGATTGTCATCCTGCCCTCGACAGGCAATCTCTCGTGGTGGGAACTTGTTTGAACAAAGATGGCACAATGAAGCATTTCTTTTAAAACTGGTTCTTATGACTATTACTATCCAGAAAAAGACAACAACAGAAGTGCAGCAAGTACCGAATCCTTACATTTATCCCATTGACAGAGAATGACAGCACTGCAGCTGAATGCAGTTCACCATAACTTTTCAGTTCACTATCACTTTTCGGTACTTCTCAATTGAGAATTGTTGAATTGTTGTTCAATTGCTTTTGCTGGGCCCTATTGCAAACTCAGTTTTTCCTTCGTTTTTCCCATCACATTTTTTCCCTTTATATGTTCTTATTCATTAGTTATATTTGACATGAAAAATTAAAGATAATTTAATTATCTTCATTATCAAAATTCATAAAACTTTGCAGTAGACTGTTCAGTAGTTCCACACAGTGATATAAGCATTCATTGCACAGTCAAAGCAGATTAAAATTCAAATATTCCACTAACACTAATTTTGCAGACTTAAGGCAGATACCAAAAACCATTAGAAACACTAGATAGTACCAGTAACTGGAAATAATGAACAATAAATAACCAAAACAACTTGAAAATAGCTCAGGATGCTCATTAAAAAAAAACCAAAAAAAACAAACCCTCGAAGAATTTTGATCAACTGAGAAATCTCAATTTCAATGAGAGGAGAGCAGGAAGCAGCATTGCTACTTTTTTTTTTCTACAATCAAAAATATTTTCTGAATTTTAAAAGGTACTTCCCCCTTTTTTTTCCAACAGAGGTGATTATATAAAAGCGACTCTTTACACGGTGAAGAAAAATTATTATTAATGAAGGTCAGAAGCCATGAAAGATTAAAGAAACACACCAGCAAATGCTTCAACTACTATTATTATCTCCCAAGCTGCCTTCAGGAGGATTTAGCAATAATGCTGCTAAACAAGTTTTTCATCAGTTTCACATTGAGTCAATTTACCACCACATAATATAAAAATCATGCTTTTTAGTAAAAAGTTCATGTTTTTATTTATCTTATTATTAATGTGTTAGATGTTACACCTCGCCTCAATTCATTACATTCTATGGGAAGAGGAATGAACTATTATTGGCCAATAGATGATTCTTGAGGGTAGTATTGCACAATTTATTTTAAAATAACTATTGTCCCATTTTCCACTAAATGCAATCCTCCTCCTTTTGGAGGAAAAACCGAAGTTTATAGATATGAAATTTATACAATATTCTTCTTTCATCAGAACTGTTTAATATTTAAAATATAATTTTAATATTTTAAATTATTAAAATGAATAAATATACTTATTTAATACACTAATTCCTTCCTATCAGCATTAACACTGGTAAATTATGCAGTACCCAAAAATTATCACATCAGCCCAGGAAAGACAATGAGCAAGTCCAAGGCAGACATTGACTTGGGAGATTCTGTCTTTTCCTCTCCCAAGATCAGACAGCCTGTGACACTTGAGGAGAGGAAAACCAGCCCTAGAAAAAAGCCTGTATTTCTCTCATTTAAATGTATTTTAATTGCTACAGCAGGCAAAAGCAATTGGTATTCTGAAAAGTGAAGAAGCACCAAACAAAAATCCTTCCTTGAGCCAAGGACAAGCTCCAAATACCTCCTGTGAAATCTTGCTGTGGGATATAAACAGCAAGGAAAAGAAAAATCTTTAAATATACCTATGTCTTCAGCAATAAACACATTTAAAAGCCTTCAGTTGTACAATTCTGCTGTGCTATTGACTTTCATATGGAAAATGTCTGAGCAGCATATGTAAAACTGCTCAAATCATTTTGCTGTTAAACAAACAAGCACATGCCTAGAGGGGACAGAAGAAACGAACTGGTCTCCTGATGATGAATAGCATTAACTTGCCCTGGCTTGCCAAGTCAGTGAGCGGTGTGAATTTAATGGCAATTAGCCCAGATCAAAGTTGAAGTACCATGAACAAAGTAGGTAAAACTGACAATATCAAAGAAGGGAAGCATATCATGAGTGACTGAAAAAAAAAACCAACTTAGATTTATTTATAATGTTTGCAGCTGTTAATGAAAAAGGACAGATCCTTACAAAATGTTTGTTTTCAAAACAGTATCACTGATTAAGCAGATTTCCAGGAGACTGCTTTCTGGGGTAAATTGGCCAAAAACCCTGATAGTGAAGAAAAATATTCTGTAATAGCTTCTGTTGTTGGACACACTGCTTGGAATGGTATTTTCTCAAGAAATTAAACTGGGAGTCAAAGTCAAGCATTCTTCCTCCTACCTGGCAAACAATTTATTAGCCATTGAAAGGAACAGAAAAAGTTTACAGATGTCAGACAAAGGCAGAAGAGGATAGAGTTCATGTATTTTACATGCAGTAGGCTTTAGGGATTATTAGTAATAGAAAAAATATTCCTGTCATTAAATCTACATGTCTCAATTAAGACTGACATTTTAAAAAACCTATACATTTTAAATGTACATGAATGATCTGGAAAAAACAGCTTTAGATTTATTTTTTTTAAGGAGACCTCCACTTCCAAATAATATTAGTAGGAAATAAATTTCTATTTCAAATACTAGATGTTTATAAAACCTACAACATGCTCACTAATACCTAACTCCTATCACTACAAAATTCCAGGCTTCATGTAATACCTTCCAACTAAGGGTCTGAACATACCCTTATGGCAATTCCCAGAGCATTTCACATGGATGGATAGCATATATTTTTGCAGATTATATGATATACAGAGAAGTTAAATAATTAGCCATAAGCAGCAATTTAATAGAAAAAATGGGAATAAAGAGAAGATCACTTCTTTCTGTTGTAATCACTATCCCACTCTTTTAACGTAGGTAAAATAATAAACAACAAATTCAAGTTGCAATCTGTTTGAATTAAGTGTATTGGAGCTAGGCACAGAAAAAAATGGTCCAGTATAAAAACAGCACTATATTTTTGACCATAAGCTGAAGGGTAAAGACCCAGTAGTTCTTTAGAAATTAGTCAGTGATGTTTATGAGAGATTTCCTTGAGCAAGGACTAAGTTTCTCAGAAGATCAAAGATAACCAGTGTTACACTCTGCCCTAACCAGACCCAGATTCACACTTTCCATTACTTATTTACATTGATCTTATGGTTATTTTTATGGAACCATCAGAATAAGTGTGCTTTTACTCTTTTACTAATATTTGTTTAATTAAGTTAATTAATTACAGGTTAACTGAAATGTCATACAAAAGACCTCACACAGCTTTCAAAGTGTAGTGGGAATCCTAATCCTTTTTTTTTCTTTTAACTAGCAGTAAGGATGAAGTCAATAAATTGTCAATTAATAACATACTTGCTTTGATGGCTCTTCAGTAATTTACTTTCATACCACTTCATAAATTTCTTAGGAAAACTTCTGGGATCGCTGATACAGTACCTCTGCCATGGGAAAATTTCGTTTAAATCTGCTCTACTGCCAATAAACCAATAAGACTAACTGGCTGATAATCCTCCCACACTACACTGTTTAGGTATATGCACTCATGCAGCAAAAGTTTAATTTGTTCCGCTAATGGCACAGAAAACTACTCAAACTTATTCACCATATAAATTTGAACTTCAGTCTGCTACTTTTCGTTATTCCTTGGGCAGAAAATTCAAGCTATTGGATGCTTTGTAATTCAGACTATTTTATCTTTTCCTTGATCCAAAGCGTAACAATAATAATGGACACTATCAGTTACTAAATATTAAACTGCACTTCACAGAAGAAACTAAGTAGAAAGCCTTAGAAAAGTCTGAAAATTATTTGCATTGGCACACTGACACGGAAGGCACATTCTGCTGTTCTAAGTAGGTGTAATATTATTCTGAAACTACTAAAAGCAGTAATGTTAGCTGCCTTGGACATATTTCAAATTTCCATACAATAGCTTTTGTTTAGAATTTCTAGGGGGATAACATGTACTTTATTAGGTACAGCCTATTTGTTTGGGAGGTGATTTAATTTATAAAAGCATAGCAAGAATTTAGTAAAGAAGCCATATAATGCTAAAAATACTGATGTTCCCTAAAGTTGTGTTGATAACATTGATACTGGTTAATAAAAACTAAAAGATCTATTACATAAAAGATAATCTGGCATGCATAGTTCATTTAAAAGTGTTGCACTTGTCAAATAGTTGTGACAAGACAATGCCAGGTGGAGTTCCTAAAAAAAGTAGGAAAGACTATGAGATTGTAAGGTATTTTATTATCATCCTATCCTATGAACGAAAATTACTGGAAAGTAACAGGAAAAATTCGCTACACACATATACTAAAATACACACACACATATACATATACACACACACACATATATGCACACACTCTATTTTCTATCCCACATATATTAAGGAGAGTTTATCTGCATTTCCCTAAAAAATGTCAATCACATTGCCCTGGTACTGACAGCAACCAAGTAGAATTTGTCAAAAAACAACAAGTGTTTGGCTAGTATTCTTCCTGGAGTATAAAAAACCAACTGGAGATTTTCCAAAGAGACTGAGTTATGGACAAAGGAATTAAAGAAACTGGCCTCCTGTTCCACTAGTAATCCTCTGGGAAACAAGAACATCTCGAGCTAAAAAGATATATTTTTTCTCTCAAATTGTAGCTCTCCAATATATTTATAGGGCTATGTCATACAGTGCTCCATGGATCACACCATAATTTTTCTAAGCTTTGCTTGCAAATCTCAGCAATACTCAGAATATCTTATTCATAGATACAATGAAAATAGATATTTTGTTCTCTCCTTATATACATTTATAGCGAAACATAAAAATATTTAGGAAAATTATACCAGCTGTCTGTTAAGGAATTATATATTCCCACTTTTTCCAACCCTAATTAAGAAATTTACTCTGGCCCTTCCAAATTCTTACTGTGGCATTCCAGTTTAAGGAAAGGAAGAGGGCTTTGTCTCTTAAGAAAACAAATGAAATTCTCTGAAAAATGGAAATAAGTAGGACGGCAAACTGAGTTAGTCTCACCTTTTTACTAGGTTGCTTTTTTAAAGTTATTTGCTACACTGTTTCTATTTCTCTGAAGCAGCAATCCTAGAAAGGCATCTAATGTTCCAACGGTGGTGGGAGACGCAGCTCCATGAGGTGTGAACTCCAAGCAGCCATTCACAGACTTGGTGCAAGGCTCAGGAACACACAAACAGCAGTCCTCCGTAATGGCTGCTATGTATGAGCCAATAACCACTCCTAGCAAGAGAATTAAGGAAAAAGAACATGCAGAGGTACCTCTACTACACAGAAGTGGAAGAACTTTGCTTGCCCCATGCTGGTAAGCATGGCAGGAACTCAGATGTTGCTTTATTTCCTCAAAGCCAGGTCCAAAATGCTGCTGTAACTGAGTCTGAGTTGTACAGGCTCCCAATATAGCAGCATTCATTTGCAGGTGTTTCACTATGGGGGGACCTCACAGAAAATGAATGAAAAACATCTTGTTCCCTTAGCATTACCTCATGCTACTTTTGTACAACTATGCTTCTTAATTACTAATTTCTTTGCTCTTAAGTGTTCTGGAGTAACTTACTTGAGTTAATTCACATCTCAATATAGAGAAACCTTTTACTGGAGCTAGCTGAGCTGCTGCCATTTGAGAAGGGGTGAAAACCTGCAGCAGCTAAATCCAAATAGAGCCAAGCCACAGTAAAGGTGACAAGTTGGTGCATTCTTCCTGCAAACACCCCTCCACCATACGCCTGAAGCAGCCCAATAGAGAACCTCAGTGGAAAACAGCAATGCAAATCATTCCAAAATGCACCACTTCACACAACTGTGTAAGATAAAACATTGTCCTCCCTGGTTATATAGAATCATAGAATCATTTAGATTGGAAAAGGCTTTTAAGATCAGAGTCCAACCATCAATCTGGCACTGCCAAATCTACCACTAAACCATGTCCCTAAATTCCACATCTAGATGCTTTTAAATGCTATCAGGGACAGTGACTCAACCACTTCCCTGGGCAGCCTATTCCAATGCCTGACCATCTTTTCAGTGAATAATTTTTTCCCAATAACCAGTTGAAACCACCTCTAGCACAACTTGAAGCCATTTCCTCTTGTCCTATTGCTTGTTACTTGGGAGAAGAAATCAACCTCTACGTGACTAGAAACTCCTTTCAGGCAGCTGTAGAGAGAAATAAGATCTTCCCTGAGCCTCCTTTTCTACAGCTTAAACAACTCCAGCTCCTTCATCTGCTCCTACTACGACCTACCCTCTAGACCCTTCCCCAGCGCCATTGCCCTTCTCTGGACTCACTCTAACACCTCAATGTCTTTCCTGAATTGAGGGGCCCAGAACTGGAAACAGCACTCGAGGTGTGGCCTCACCAGGATGCCACTGGCCTTCTTGGCAACCTGGGCACACACTGGCTGACATCTAGCCACCGCTCATCAGCACCCCAGCGCCTTTTCCACAGGGCTGCTTTCCAGCCACTCTG
>VZRL01006827.1:106842-265217 GCA_013397895.1 Origma solitaria | reverse complement strand
AGTGCAGGCCCTGCCACGTTGCCTTGTCTAACCTTGTCATACCTCACTGATGGTCTCAGCCCATCAATCCAGCCTGTCCAGATGCCTCTGCAGACCTTCCTACTGATGCCTAAAGCAGGCCACCTGAAACAGAGGCCTAGACAAAATTAGAAGTATAAAAAGCAGACAAATTTATTGAAGGCCTTTAAGGTACATTTGGGCAAGGAAATTCCCCCTCAGGGACTACACCCAATATGGATGCTAAGTCATGAGCCCTTCACCTTTTATAAGTTCTGTCCTATTAGCATAGTGGCCCTTAATTCTCCAATCACACCCTTAGGTGATGATGTTCACCACCCCAGGCCCGCCCCCTCCACCCCCCCCACTCACAGTTTACAAATTTTTGGGCCCTAGCGCAACAAATGCGTCCTTGGATCTCTATTCAGAGGGATTTGTTTTGGCTGCAGGTGCTGGGAATAGAGGTTTTTAGCACTTTATAAGCAGCACAGAACTACACCAAGTTACAGACACATGAAGAGTCAAAAACTAGAAATTATTAAGGCATCACTACCACCAGCAGATGAACACTCCAACCTGACTTGATGTCCTCTGCAAGCTGACTGAAGGTGCTCTCAATCTCCTTGTCCAGGTCCTCAATAAAGATATGAAGCAGACTGGCCACAACACTAAGCCCTGGGGAACCCCATTAGTGACTGGTCACCGAACGGATTTAGTGTCATTCACCACCACTCCCAGGGCCCAGCCCACAAGCCAGGTTCCTACCTAGCAAAGAACACACTCATCCACACCATGAAAAACCAGTTTCTCCAAAAGTGTGCTATGGGAAAGGGTATCAAAGGCTTTACTAACACATGGGTAGACAACATTCACATCCTTTCCCTCATCTATTAGGTAGGTCAACCTGACATTGAAGGAGATCAGGTTGGACAAGCAGGACCTGCCTTTCCAATCTCACACTGGCTGGACCTGACCCCTCTGGTTGTCCTGCAAGTACCATGTGATAACACTCAAGATGATCTGCTGCATAACATTGCCCAGTACCAAGGTCAGGCTGACAGGCCTGTAATTGCTGCTCTTGGCCCTTCTTATAGATGGAGGCCACTATTGCAAATTCCCAGTCACTCAGGACCTCCACAGCTAGCCAAGACCCCTTGGTAAATGATTGAAGATGGCTCAGTAAGCCCTCCTGCCAGCTCCCCCAGCACCCTTGGATGGAGTCCAACTAGCTCCACAGACTTGTGTATTGTCTAAATTGTATAGCAGGTCATTGACCATTTGCCCCTGGATTACGGGGGCTTCATTCTGCTCCCAGTCCTGTCTTCCAGGTCGGGGGCTGGGTACCCAAAGAACAACTGGTCTTGTCATTAATGACTGAGGCATTAAGACATTAAGTACCCCCGCTTTTTCCTCATCTTTACCCGCTATGTTTGCCTCTTCATCCAACAATGGATTTTGTTGCTGATATATTTACAGAAACATTTTTCATTGTCTTTCATGGCAGTAGCCAGATTAAGTTCTAATTGGGATTTGGCCCTTTTAATTTTCTCCATTATCTCACAACGTATTTGCAGTCCTTGTGAGTTTTCCACCCCTTCTTCCAAAGGTCATAAGCTCTCCCTTTTTTCCCTGATTTCCAGCCAAAGCTTTCTGTCCAGCCATGTTAGACACTTCCATGTCAGCTCATCTTTTCTCAGTACATAGGTACAGCCTGCTACACCTTTAAGATCTCCTTTTTAAATTATGTTCAGCCTTCCTGAACTGCTTTGCCCCTCAGGACTGCCTCCCAAAGAACTTCTTCAACCAGTCTCCTAAGCAGGCCAAAGTATGATCTTGGAAGTCCAAGGTAGCAGCTCTGCTGCTCCCTCACCCCCTTACTTCTTCAAGAATCAGTCATTTCATAATTGCTGTGCCCAAGAGGCCCCCAACCATCACATCACCCACCAGCCCGTCCCTGCTCACAAACAACTGGTCCAGCCTGTGCCTTTCACAGTTCGCTTACCAGCTGCATCAAGAACTTCCACACTCCAGGAACCTCCTAGGCTGTTTCCACACAAATACATTGTATTTCCAGCAGACATCTGGTAAGTTGAAGTCCCTCATGAGAACAAGGGCCAGCAATTGTGAGACTTCTCTCAGCTGCTAATAAAATATTTTATCTGCCTCTTCATTCTTCTTGGGAGGTGTATAGCAAACTCCCATCAAGGCCCTGTTGTCCTTGTCTCTGACTCAACATAAACACTCACCCTACGGTCACCATTATTAAGCTCTAGACAATCAAAACACTGCCCAACATCCAGAGCTACTCCAACACTTCTCCTTCCTTGTCTATCCCTTGTGAAGGGTTTATGGCAATCCATTGTCACACTCCAGCTGAGCAAGTCATTCCACCAATGTTTCCATGATGGCAATTTTGTCACAGTTTTCCTGCTGCACAATGGCTTCCAGCTCCTCCTGCTTGTTGCCCCTGCTGCGCACATTGGTGTAAATGCACTTCAGCTGGACTATTCACTACTGCCTTTTTGGGGGTGACAAGCCCTAATTCCTATGTAACCATTCTCAGGTGCTTCCATGGTTTCTAAAAATTCAATAACCCTTGCATCCTTGCTGCCACACAGATTTCCATCCCCTACCTCCTCTGAGGTGGAAGACCAAAGGACCTTGCTACCACAGCATCCCTCAGACAGTGGCATACTGCCCCCAGGTTTATCTGTGGTAAGCTTGGTTTTATTCCTTTCCTCCTTCAAACCTAGTATAAAGCTCTTTCATAAGAGCTATATCCAATAACTCTAGTAGGGCTGCCTTGGAAAAAATACGAGTGAGGATTTTTAACCATCATTTTTTCTACCTTAAAGGTGGATTATTCTTGCCTCTCCATCTTCCCAGTACCAGAAAAGAAGGCACGATTTCTGAGCTGGTGACTTAATTTCCTGCCATTGTGTAGAAAACAAATTCTCCTTCCATTATGATTTTGAGATAGTGATTTTTCCAGGAAACAGACTGAAGAACAAGTCATCTTAATTCTACTTGTAACAGAAAAAAGGAAACAAAACTACTTGACCAGTCCCTGAATGATGCTTAAGTAAGCACACTTGCAGTCTCACCAACTGCTGTAAGATGATTATGAATATTCCTGGATAGATACAAAATGGACTTTATTGTCTGTCTCCTAAGTGCAACACAAAGGTCACACTGCCTTACAGAAGTTCCAACATGCAAAACTGGATGTTCCTGTTCTCACTCACTTCTTGTCATAGGAACTTGTACAAACCCTGCAGTAAAAAGAAGAGGGTTTACTTCTATTTTGTTGACTTGGGAAGTGTGAGCCTACTTAACAAACATCTGGCACTTCTAATCAAAAATCTCTGTTTCAAGTATAATGGGATGCACATCCTTTGGAATTGTGCAAGAATTTGAAGAAAAATTAAAGTTGAACAGCTAATTTCCTATATGACTGTCTTTTCAAAGGAAACATGAAATCAAGCTGTGAAGACAAAGAAGCTGGCAATGCCATCATCTGCAAAAGACTGTGCAAACAGCAACATCCCAACAGTGCAAAGAGACAGAGATCCTTTTAATATCTATAAAATAACTTTTACCAGCCTTTTTACTCTTACGTCCTTACTGAGCACAGCGATAGCATTTTTGGAATTGCTACCCACACATGCTTTATTTTGATATTTTACACATCTCTGGGACTATTATTTCCTCATTACCAGCACAATAAAAGTTAGAGAAAAATCTATGTATTTTAACAAAGCAAATAAGATCTTCAAACAAAGTTGGAATAATGTGGCAATAAAAGTATTCAAAAAAGCAGATAAATATTCTGATTCTTCAGCCCTATATGTTCCAATGGCTCTAGAAAATAGAAAGTTTTGAACTCAGGATGTAATGACTATAATAATATTAACCTTGGTTAGCAATTAAATTATCACACCTCCCTTCAGACTAAAAATGTAGAGAGCAGCTAGTAGCTGACATCTCACTTCAACGTTTTACAGCTGCTTTAAAGACTCTAGACATTTGGATGCATGCACGCATCTTATTTTCCCAGGATTTCAAAGTCCACATCCAGGCTGCTGCTCAGCCATTATAAACGAGTAATTCAAGTAGGGCATGACTGCTTCTTGTATTAACTTGATAAAGATGTTTCAGTCAAAGTACATCAACAGTTGTGTTAACTCATCCTTTTCACAGACTTGTACTTTGCTTATTTTACCAGTGAAGAAAAGAAGTACTATGGTTTCAAATTATTAGAAAAGTCTTTACACTAAACATAATTAGTATTATGATTATTGTATTTTATTACACCTGTTATGGAAAAAATAAATATGCCTTAATTATTTCATTTTTAGTTAAAATAATTTAATCAACTGACTGCAACTTGCATTAAAGTTTCATTTCTTTAGTTGAGACATGCAACTACTTAAAGGACTGATTTGTGCCCTTGAAAATACACACCTGTTTTCAGAAAATTACATTCTATCTGTAAGACTTTCCAATAGTTGGTTTAAAACCACACTTTTAATATAATAGGTTCATTTTAAGCTTATCATTTAATAATGTATTTTATTATTAAACATGTATGAAAGAAGTGTTTTGCAATCATTTTATTGTCTGAAAAATATTAATCAAGGGCTTGGGCTAATATATCTTTCAAATACTATGAAGATAGTTTGAACATATTTCATTTTCTTGTATAAATCTTCAGGTCACAACCTGCAAGAAGATTTGCTCAATACTGAATTATTTTTCTCTTATCACAGCAGGGACATAAGAGAGTTCAAAAGTACAGAAGAGAATTCATATTCTCATTTCATTAATTTATTTCTATTGAATAGATGACCAAATATGAACATAGTTACACTAAAAATAAGAAATATGCTGTATATATAATTCATGCAAAGCCCAATGCATAAAATATGTGCTTTATCAACTTTTACACAAACTGGCTATCTAACTGGTTACGTCTATGCCATGGACATACAGAAGATAAAAGAATACCATCCAGAAGTGATGATCCATTATCATATGTGATCCATAATCCTGCTCACTAATGTTGAGCCAGGTACCGTATTTAATAATTCCGCATATTCAATCATATCTTATTTTTCAAAGTATCGTTTCTATTTACAGAATTTCCATTATTTTCCCCACTTTAAGGGGGAAAAATTCCTGTGATAGCCAAGCAAGTTCTAATATTATACTTTCCATTGTATTTACACAATATTTCTTCATGGTTTAACTATTTTTATTCCAAAGGTAAAGTAAGTATAGGAACTTTTGATGGCAGCAGGAGACGGGAAGAGGTAGTCAGCTGCTTATTTATTCAGATTATTATTCAGATATCTACCATTAATCTTCAAATTAAACTTTATTTGCATTTATTGTTTGTATCATATTGTTAGAACATGGTCTTTTTTCCCACTGGCATGACAGTTATCAACACTAAAATTCAAAAAGACATGGCTCAAACTCTGGTCGATCTGAGCCCTTTCATATCCACCTCCCAAAGGTGAAGGTCTATTTTCCCAAGATTTCTGGACATGAGGCAGCATAGTCAAAGGTTTTTCTTCAGCTTGGCACAAATCCCAGACCAGCAGCCCCAGAAGCTATACAGTGACAGATGGTGAACACAGGCTAAAAGTGTAAGAGTTGGTAGATGCAGGCAAACTCTTATTCTAAGAGCTGAAATGTTTGGAACTCCCCATCCCTTCCATTCACATTGTCAGAACACCCATTCATTGCCCAACCATGAAATGTTCTCTTAAATTCAGAAAGCAGAACCCCAAAAGGATTTGTTATTCTGCAAATACAGAGTTTTCTAAATCTCCTGGGGGGAAAATCATTCTTTTTTTTCAGATCCATCTACTTCACCTTGAAAATACATCAGAAATTAGAAAAACACTTAGAAAAGCCAGACCACGGACTAAAACGTGCCGCAAGTGGAACTCAGTACCAACAATTAGCAGCAGAAATGTGTTTGGACAGAAACTCAGGAGTCAGGTCAGCAAATTACTTTGCTCCAGCATATGTTTGTCTTAACTGAACTGGCTGCAAGACCAGGGCAACACCTAGAATCTTCTCTTTCAGACATGAAATCGTGTTTTTTTCTTTTCAAAATGCCTTTTCCTCCACTGAAGAGTGTGAATCAGATTAAAATAAAGAATTAAAAACATTTAGCTATTTAATTAAACTATATATCCATTCTAATCCTATCACTGCATTTCTCAAATAGATTTAGCATTCCACATGACACCGAGAATGTCAGGACAACCTCAAATATACCACATTTGTGTTTGAAGTTGCTGTACTTAAAATCTGTTATATAGAGATACTCAACATTAAAGGCTCACATTATTTAGGTAAGCTAATTGTAGCTGTTAACTAGAACTGAAAAGTTACACAGTGCACTGTTTTCCTCAAATCCCTTTTAAGTACTTCTGCCACCTTACAAAAGTACGTATTATATATCTTGAACATATTAGTTCTATTTGAGTGAACAGGTAAAAAGAAATCAGCTCATACAGCACAGGAGTGATTAAATGGTCTAAAGGTTAAAAATGAACAATAGTTCCTGCAGTACTAATTTTTACATGGTTTGCAGACTTCTGGTAACAATAGAGATTGACCTTGAAAAGCTTCTCAGCACATGAAAAAAATAGAACTAATTTAAATGTTTCCAAAGTTGAACACCTTAAAGATCATATGTCTGTTCAAAACAATTTCACTTTGGTCAGCTATAGGAGTCTGTCCTAGCTTGGGAGTCATCACAGAGGTTAGCTAGAGGAATTAAAAAAAAATAAAATACTGCTAAAATTCTAAACCCCTTCATCTAATACTGAATGTGAACTGTTGCTTTCTACATAAAACTAACTATTACGACACTTGGTAATGGCCCTGCTTTAATTGCTGACCACAACTGGCTATTTGTAGCATCATAGGTAGGAATTTCTGTGGGAACTTCTGAATAGTAGTGTTTGGGTAGAAAGAGACAATGCGGTTGAATATTCACTCTGACTGCATCCTAAATAATAAAAATGAGACTATTAGTACATTCATATTAAACCAGATCATTGGAATCTTGGCAGTGACCCGCAGCTTTTTTTTAACCTGCTACAGAGCTGAACCATGAAAATTACTGAAAAAAATTTAGATCGGGGACAAATATATTTTTGTATATATATAATAATTTCTGCATTAAAAGTAAGATACTTCATTTAGTGCTACTTTTTATCAAATGTGTTATGATGTTATTTAATTACTTGTTACTAAAATTTAAAAAGTTGATGTAGTCAAAATGCATTTATAATTTAGCACCAAGAGCATACTGATTTTCAGTAATATCTATTTAGCATTTCATTACAAAAAAATAGCCATCTTATATGAATCATGTACATCTCTAGAGAGACAGTGAGAGCAATATAATTCAATTATAAAACCTGGAAGTAGTTTAAACACTATTTGAAAATAAACAGTTACAGTCCCTTATGCCCATGTCTGGGAAGCATCCAAATGGAAGTTAAAGATCCCATGGCATTTTTTCAAAATGGGAGGGAGCTGTCCCAATATGCTGGCCAACATATATTTTCTCAATTAAAAACAGATTTCAATGTCCAAAGCTATGTGTCAGCAATTGCTGAGAGTCTATACCTGTCACATTTTCAAAACACTCCAAACCAACAATAAGTATCTAGTCACCTTGCTGAATAGTGCTTTTCCAGATGCTATAAGTGGAAAGGGTGAATGTATTTTCATAAATAAATGAAGCACAGATACATCAGCCTCTACTGTTATGAAAATAGAAATTATCATTTGAACCCACATGTAGATTTTTTTTTCCAATAACAGAAGTGTTAAATATGACTTTGGTGGCCATATGGAACACTTTGATACTGCCAGATTGTAAACTGAACAGAAATCCCATGGAACACACATGCACACACGCAAAATAAAGGTAGCAGAAATCATCTCATATCTGCCATTCCCTAACTTCTTCACATTTAATGAGCTAAAAGTTTAAAAAAGAAGAAGTTTTAAAACTTTTTTTAGTTACTTTTACAGAATTTTCTAGGTTATGAGCTGTTTAAAGAGAAGGTGGAGAGATTTCCGTTATGTACTTTAAAGCATGCATACCCCATACTACCACCACTCAAGAGCTCAGATCTTTAGTTGCCAATACTAAAGCTCAAAGTCCTATCCCAAGAAGTACAAGATAATCTACATTATCTACAGGTAGAACACTGCTTTCCTGAGTTCAAAAAAAAGTCAGTCAATGAGTTTTTACAGAAAAAGGCATAAATCCAGACAAGATGCAACTTTCCAGTTCCCTCAGTCAACAGATTTACCAGTGCAATGTCTAAGGCTCCTGCCATTTGGAGCTGAGTCTCCATCTTCTTTGTGCAAGCTTTGCTCTATTTTTTGCCCTATTGCCAAACTCTTAACCTTAAGTGGTACTATTAGGAAAAAAAAAATGGAAAAAGGCTAAAGTGCTTCTTTGACTAAAGATATTATTCAACTTCTACAGTGCAGCTGACCAGCACATCTCAAAGACAATCAGGATTGAAAGAAAACCAGAAACATTTTCAGGAAACTTAACTACAGGGGCTAACTTCCTAACAACTCACATGACAGTGCAGGTTTTCTTTTTCTTTAATTTAAATTTTTAAAGTAAGATTTTACAAATCTCAGAATCCTATTTAGTCACAATTTCAGAATTCTAGAATATATGTATTGCTGAAGGATTTATGGCATATTGAGAGAAACTGACCGCAACATAAGCAGAGAGATGAAAACACCTCTTCCCCCAAGAGGATTTGCAGAATTACTTGAGGCAAAGTTGAACAAGCTGTCTTATTTCTGCATTGTGCAATTACTTTTCTATAACCAGAACATACCGCCACTTGCCAGATTTATGCAACTCACTGGAAGCAATCTTAATCTAGTTAACATAGCATAGTATGTTCCTCCCTGCTGCTACTCCCATGGACATGAAATCTACAATTGCAGCCAGCAGAGGAGCACGCTGCACTTGAGGACAAGTTTGCTTCTCTCTTAGAATAAGTACGAAGTGCTGGACCTTTGTAAGACAGTAGATGCAGTGGTGATTCAAGTCTGGAAAAATATTTGATATTTAACATGGCTGTAGTGCACAACATACTGAGGTTGTGAGGGTAACGGCAGAGGATGGAGCACACACAAACTGGTGAATGTTTAAAGTGGCTTTTACTTTCTCTTCCTTGGTATTAACAAACTCAGCATTTACCATTGTTACCAACCTGCTCTTCCCCACACCATTCCCTCTTACGGAATTGCTCAGCAGTACCACCATCTGCTGCCCTTGCCTGAATTTCGGCTGAAGTTAAGATGTCAGATATTTTGTTTGCTACAATCAGCTAATTGCAAAATCCCCAGAGAGAAAGGGAGGGAGAAATTGCATTACCACAAAATACTTTTGCCCACAAACACTGTCAGAAACAAAACTGCCAAATTTAGCCTTGCAGTTCAGGCAGTTGAACTGCTATTTTAAATCGAATTTTGAAAACTACAGGACGTTGCCAGAAAATTTCTTCTAAAAATGTATACATGCCTGAATTTAAATCCACACTCCAAAATAAACCTACATGAATACTGTCTTTTCACTAACTCATACTATTAACACTCACATTTTTCCAAGGAAAAATGTAAGAAAAATCCAGATTTTAGAAGCAATTAAGAAGATATAAATGCTGTGCACTGCTGAGCATAGTTCTCAAAAGACCAGAGTCCTGGCAACTATCATAATCCTTTTGAAATTGTGCATATTAAGATTAAAGATCACTTTGTTCCTCTATTCCCACAACTAGTTGGTATGGTAAAAAGATCAGTCTCCTGGTTTTATATGTAACATCTTTAACATTTGCTCTCCTTTCTGTGCATGTGATTAAATGTAACATTTTGAAATCCCAAAGTTCTGAGAAAAACATAAATCCTTGTCCACAGCTGCTGTTTGACTCTGGAAACACATGCATTTTCTTTTCAAGCATCTACCATCAAAAAATCCCAAAGGACTTGAACTGGAGAACACCTGCATCTCTTCATTTAGTTCCAATAACAGAGTCTAAACTTCAAAATTACAAAAATAGATGCTATGTTCAGCTGCAGTTACATTCTCCCCCTAATTCCCGTGAACAAAAATGCTAAGAGCATGAAATCATTCAGGCAAGCTCTGTCATCGAGAGGATAAGATTTTTTGCACCAGAAGCCCAGTGGGAACTTGATAGAAAACTGGCAACAATTACAGATAAAGTACATAGTGAAATCCTCAGGGAGAGAAAAGGAAATGTAATAAGATAGATGGGTATAATTTTTACACATTTATGTCCAAACCACAAATGTGAATTGTCTTTAATTACTCCAATATACTAAGCATTTTTATTCATTCACTGTGTTAAATCTTTCCAAAATACTTCAAATTAGTCTATGAATTCTCTTTTACTGGGATTTTTTTATTTACTTACTAGCACAAGGACTCAGTTAAATTAGATGAGAACTTAAAAAGTGTAATTGTTCCAGCTTCAAAATCCAGACTAATATGCCTAGTTCAAGCAGTCAAAATTAAATTTAAAAATATGTCGATTACATGCTTTTTTAACTGCAAAAAAGGGGACGTTGGGGGCATATGTAGGTGTATATGCATAAAACCAAACATAATTATAATCTCTCACCTCCTTTCTAATACATTCTAACAGATAAAAGTCAGATGGTTTATAATAAGGAAAAAAGTTTATGTTCCTGCTGGTACAACTTCTATGGCAATTTTTTCATACATGAAAATATTATTTCTACAGTTATTTTTTCCCTCTGGCATAGGAAGGGGGTGAATGGAGTGATCTTATCTAAATCAAAATACTGACAGAGGGAAAAAAAAATTGAAAAGTTTTTGGAAGTTTGAGAAACATATCACTTGAACAAGAAATACCAACTTTTATAAGGTTGAATGTTTGCTCTTCAGTATTTATGCTGCTTTGACAAATTAGAGAAGCCTTCCCACTCTTGCTTTGCTCCACTGGGTGTATAAATTGAACACATATGAGCATTATATTAATACAGGTACTTTTGTTTACTCCTTTATTTCACTGCTGCATTATCAACTATTTAAGCTGATCTCAGAGAAAACTTTATTAATTGTATTTTTTATTTTCGTTCCTCTTGATTTATATGTAATAAAGCTGTCCATACACTGGCTATGCACGCACTCCCAATTATTCAATATGGCAAACCAAATAAGCGTAATCAGCTCACCTCATCTATTCAACAGCTGTTCATAATTAACCACTAACACCAGCACTCATTTTGAAATCTCCCTCTTCTCTCAAAGGCCAGGTGAAGCAAACAAGGTCTGCAGCTTGCTCCCAGGGTTAATAAAGCCAGGATTATTTCAGAGAAAGAGTACCAAGCCCTGGGGTAATGGAATAATCTCCTCTCTTGTATTTGTTTTATATGCTGCAGTTTAAAGACTGAGGAGCATATCCACTGACTTTTGCAAGTACGCACAGAGATACCTGGGACAGTTTTTCATATGACAGAAGTACCCAAAATTAAAATCACCAGCATTCAGATTTGTATTTAATGACTAAACAAAATCATATTTACATTCTTTGTCCCTAAATACTTCCTTTGCCATAGGTGGAGCAGTTTTCCACTGTGATAATGATACTTTACGCATCAAACAGTAAAACACTGCTGATGGGTAATCATCAGTATATGCACTTGTTCTACACTGGTTATACACCGTACATGCTACACATCACACGCTTTAAATGCTGCCCTTTTTGAAAGTACAGTTTAGAGCTTTTTCCTTTGATGGTTGTACTCAATGTAGTATGGTACTACTAGAGCCATACTGTTTTTCCTGTTCCTCTCAACAGCTCAAGTGAAATAGCAAAAAGGAAGATACTTGTGTCAAAATGCTTTATCCCTTAAATTGTAAATACAGCCTCAAACTTTGTGGGGCCACATAAAGACAAGCAGTAAAAGGAAGTTGCACAAGCATCCTGATCACCCTGGACTATATGATTCAAGTGACACAAGACAGCAGACAGTTGCTGATGCAACAAGGAGAGGAGCAGTCCCCTACCTGCTCTCCAGGTAAATATGCCCTGATTTATTCAAGAAGTTCATGCCATTTGCACAACCTCCTCCTTAGCATTTTCTATCCAAACAGCTGCTTTGATTTTTGACCGAGTTGTTTTCCATCCAATTTAATTAATTAGTCCAAATTCCTATTCCAGAACATTACATACAGCAATATTAGGAAAAATTTCACAAGCAGCACAACTTCAGTACTGCACGATCACCTCCAGCAGTACAGCTTTAAAAAACCCTTTTATTCCCAAGGGATGAGTTTTTTCTGTGAAACTATCCAGTACAGCTTTTTGAACTCCCAGAAGTGACTGCAACTGACAGCAAATGCATTTTTATGCTCTCAAAGCATTTCATGTTTTCCCTACATGTAATTTTCACAGTCATAATGAAAATGATAGCCATATCTCCTGTATTAAATTGCTCCAGTTTCTTCCGCAAGTCTTTGAAAGTAAAGGCTTTTATTTTGCTGTATAGAACCTGAGACAATTGAAACATTAATTACTCCTGGTTTAATTTATGTTAAAAAAAAAAAAAATGTAGTATGCCATTCTTCCTGTTGACTGAGACCAAAGCCTTAGCAAATCAGTCAGCTTTTCCCTCTCATTTGTCACTCCTTGCAGGTTCCATCTTACAGATCTAGAGGAGCAGAGGTGAAAGCTGAACATGCAGCCATTGAGTACAATGCCATTGTACTGCCACTGAGTACACAGAATCACAGCAACTTTCCTGAGACACTGGGGGGAGTAGGTGAAGTGTCCAGTACATTTTCAGCTCTCAAATCTTAACATTTTTAATGTATGTCCATTCACAGAAAAATGTTTTGCCTCTCAAAGTCCCTGCACATGAGTCTGGCCAACACTTCATTTGTCAGTGCCCTAATTCTCACAGGCACCTCCTGTCACCACCCATCAAGGACTCTCAACCATCTAACTGGACTCTATAATACTGATGAGCAAAGATGTATGTGATCCTTGTGACCTGTAACAAAGGCACTAATTCTACAGTATAGGTATCCACAAATCCTTTAAAATATAATTAATAGCCTAAGACAGAAATCAGAAAATTAAACCCAAAAAATCCTCAAAAAAAGGCAAGAAATGCAACTATTAATCATAGTAATAAATATCGTTATGAAAATTTAAAAGGTATTTATGTGAGACAACAGGTGCAACAGATTTTAGCTTCTGTTTAAAAATTGATCTAAGTAATTCAGATATTATTGAATCTTGAACTGCTGTTTAGCAATGTTTTAGGAGCAGGAAGTGAAGATAATTGTTACAAAAACATTGCTATAAACATTTCCAGCATGATGCTCTCCAAGAAACACAGAAGTACAATTACCCAAAAAATAACCTAACAACTGCTAGAGTACACAGTGTTTAAAAATATTTACTCTGCATAAGAATCAAATGTTGCTTACATATGCACATAGAAATTGCAATGACAGTAATAAATTCACTGTTAATTTTCAGACTAATGACATTCAAGAATCATTACACAGGAAAAAAAAGCACACTTGAAGTGTTCAAGTTACTTCTGTGTTTCGTAATATTGGGGTCAGCTAATTCTTCTGCTTTCCTTAACGTAGATACTTTTGGGATTGGTTTTTCCCCCCATTTCATTCCATGTCTAGCATGGCAACAGAATAAGCCTTGAAAAACATGAAAACATGGGTTTTAAGAAGCACCACATGGACAGCAAAATGTAGTTCCATGTGTATTTCACAAACTTTATGAGTTACTTTAAACTAGACACATTTCAAAATTGTCAGTAATGCTTAAAACAGATCAATGTTTGGTTTAAAGACCACAAAAACCATAAGAATGTCAGGTAAAAGTATTTATGCCCACGAAGTCAACATCACCCTTAAATTTATCCAAACAACTCTCAAAAATTATTAAACTTCTCATTTAAGTCCATCAGAGCACCAAATTTGATGAGGTCAGATATATGCCCTGTAGTATTTTAAAAATCCCTTTTTTATTGTTAACAAATTTTATGACAAACAAATTCTTAATAAGAAACTATGCTGCAAATTTTTATGAACCATTTAGAATTTAGTATGTCAACTTCTGTATAAGAAGCCCAACCCAGTACCAGGAAGAAAGAATAGAATTAATATTTTCAACATGGATCCTGCCTCTCCACCCTCCCCCTCCTAGAGTTTACAGAAGTTTTCATATAGTTATTTTCCAAAGGCAACCAAAGGTAATGAACCATTCCTTATTGAAGAAGACATACATCAAAATGCAGCTTTTAGCTCTTTTGTCTCACAGTGAGCTAAAGTAATAATGTGTGTAGTGTGTGTAAAAGATACTTTGACATTTGGCACATTTTATATCAAGCCCCTCTTTTGAAAATCACATTGGATAGGGAAAATGTAATGGGATACCAGCTTAACAAGAGTTTTGTACTTACCAGAATTATGGCAGTAGTCCATATACTGTGGAATTTGGATTGTAAAGGCTACCAAATCTGGAGCTAAGAGAGATTCTGGCTTTCTACTCTCATTGAGCCATTTACTGCTGTGTAAGTCTCTGGTGTCAGAAGGGCCTTGAATTAAAGGAATCAGCTTCTCTTTTCCACCATCACCTAAGATAAAGATTAGACTCCTTACAGCTTTTAGTGTAACAAGATAAATTTTCAAGACAAACATTCATTAGTCCAAAGAGAACATCTATTAATTAACATTGTGGATACAGAATTAAAAGAGGAAATAGAGCAGTGTCATATAAAGTACAGAACAACCTACTTAATGTTTATCCTGTAAATGCCTTGACATCCAGGAGGATTTCAAATAACTATCCATTACCTTTAAAATAGTAATTTCCTTCCCAATTTTATAAAATAATCTATTTAAACATCACCACGAACTCAGTTTAAAGACACTCAGTTTTTAATGTCCATATTAGCTGCTTTTATACATAAAGACATCATAGGCATTGGTAAGTTCCCACATGCTCTTCAAGAAAAATTCTATTAAGTCAAAAAACCATAACAGAGCCCTCAAAAAATGTCACAACCAAAATACATACTTGTAGCATTAATGGAAAATGAGGCATTAAACAATCAAGAGAATACCTCAAAATTATGTTAAGAATAAAGCTAGGTGAAAGTATTCTGTATTTTTTCTATTTCTTGAATGCTTCTAGATTCATATTTGTCTCAGCAGAAAAACAAATCTATCTCTTTTTCAGTGTAAAAATTGACTATACTGAGGCAAGACTGGATCATCATGACATACTTAATAATAACAAGAAACCCCCCCAAAACAGAATACAAAAACCCCTCTCTGATTCATAGGAACAATGAGTAAATTCTTGTTTCAGTAACTCCCCTTGTAAAAAGCAAGGCCAATTCTCCTATACAGGCAATAAAGTTTTACATGGTCCAGCTGCACATACCTGGGGCTTTGGCACAAATTTTTATTGATCCCACGGTCCCAGAGGCACATTTGACCAATGATGTGCCGCAGTACTTCAATTCAACATTCTGGATTGAGCCCTCAAGAGTTGGCAGGGGATTCTTAGATTTCACACCTAATAAAAGAAAACTGCAAATGTACTAGCCTGTTGAATTTAAATATTTTTATATTCCTTCACCAAGGCATTTAAACTTAATTATATTTTAATTATCTACCTTAGATGTTCTTACAGCATTTTTGTCGTGATTCACAGTTTTTAAATGAAAGTTAAAGAAAGCTGCATATGGGGTTTTTACCACAAACAGTTATGCATGAAATATATATAGATACTGTGAGGAAAACACACAAGACCACTCAAAAATTGAAACAATAAATATGCATAAATACACATAGATACACTTTTGTTTTCACTTTATAAGTGCCATGTCAACTATTCTCCTTCATGGTTTTATTACAACCATTTAATTTCAGGATCTTAAAATTACCAAGTGTTTTTAGCTTTTATTTAGACAACAACATTTTACTCAGTAGCTACGTAAAGCATTAACTCCTTGCAGCTGAGCGGTACAGAGGGCCAACAGCACACTTGCCATTTTTCAGCGGAAACTGGAGTTCAAACCTTGCCTTGGGTCACAAGTGGAAATAAGTTTTGGTGGTCTTTCCTCAGCCCCCATTTGTGAGCATCAGAAAACTACTGCAGCACTTGGAAGAAGTCAGTGCTGTTGGCAGTCACTTCTGAAGAGCTGCCTAGAGCTGCGGCAGAAGCAGCAGGGGATCGTACGAGCCACGACTCAGATATGTTGGCAGAGCCCGAGGGCAGCCCCCCAAAACAGCCCCAGAGCACACGGGGAGGAAGCCAGCCCTCCAACTCTGTACAGCACCGCCTATCAGAAAAAAACACATAAATTCACTTGCAAATTAGAAATAAATAGTTTCAACACCTGTAAGAAGTATGAAAGGAAAAGCAAACAGGAGTTGCCTTTTTTTATGGTTCTTTCTTCCCCTCATGCAGAAGCAACTTGGAATTTGTCAGTTAAAACTGGCAAGCAGCTCGTTAATTATGCAAACATTAATATAATTATGGAACCATTTCCTCATGCATGTAGCATAGAATTAGTTCCAAAATCCATAATTATGTAAGGAAAGTATTATGGAATATCAGGTAAAAAAGCATTTTTATACATATTTCAAGATCATTACACACATTAACGAAACTTAATATATTATCCACAGAATTAATTATTTAGGTTTTTTTATAAAATCTCTCAAAGACTTAACCCAAAGAACCACATTTAATATATATTAACTAGTAAGGAAAAAGTCCTAAAAAAATTATAGGAGACAGAAGATTTCAGATTAAACTTGGTAATTATGCTTAGTTCACCGTGCCTATTCCAGTCCCTAAACATTGAAGAGTATTTCATAGTGCATCCAAAATCATTTAGCAAGCAGTCTTCTTCACATACATTCAAGTTTTTTCTGGTAAGCCATTAAAATAATTTTTGAATTTAAAAGTATTTTCCAAGATAGAAAGAAATAAGCAACACACGAAGGGACACCCAGACTGCCATCTGAAAGTAGGTTCCACACTCTCAGTATACTTTCTTATCAAAATTTAACCAGTCTTCTGTCTTCAAGGTACATCCAGACTTTTCCTAATTTGTGACTCAGGAAGGATTCAGGCTCAAAGAATGCTCACTGAAACTAATTTGTGTGCCTTCCACTCCAACACCCCATCAGCTCTCAGTCTAAAAGACCAACTACCAGGTTGCCTTGTGAATAGGCCCTCATTCCCATTTTTGTCCAGGATTAGCCTCTCTTAAAGATGAAAATCCCCTTTGATCTAAGGCACGGTATCTGACACAATGCACGAATTTGTCAAAAGAAAGTAGGGTATCTGTAGGCATTTCTGCCTCCTCATACTTCCTACAAATTTGTGTGAAACAGAGGCCATTGCATTCAAAAAGAAAAAAAGAAAAAGATAAAATTGTTTTCTCCATCTTCTGCCAATTCCAAAACAAAGATTATTAAATACTCTTAGCAGCAGCCAATATAAGAGTTAAAGTAAATCATATTAAGGTCACAATTTGACCCCCATCTTTTAAGCCCTCTTAAAACTAGTAGCTTCTTGCTGTTTTCATTTTTCAGCAACTTTTTTAAGAATCAAAATACAAGGTGTGATGTCCAATACTTTTTTCTCACTTCACCATGGAAGACTAAGTACTTTTAAAATCAAATTTCCATAGTGGAGTCCACTTTTAGATGCATTACCCTGAATAACTTCTTTGCATTGAGACTAAAACTTTCCATGTTACTTCTATGCATAACTTACATTTTAGTTTAGTATCTATTTGAAAAAAAGGAACCAAGTTTAGTGTGATCATGCTCCTTATTTGTTTCTGTTCACTCCTATTCCCTCACCAAGTAATTTCTGGACTTACTGAATTTCAGCAAGATACGAGAGAATTATCCAAGACATTTAATTTATATAACTTTCATTAAAACATGGATGTATTTGCCCTGTTAACTGACCAATCATACTCATGACAGTCAGCAAGGCGTTGCTCAAACAAGCTAATGAACTGCTTTTCACCCAGCCAGCAGTTAAAGATCATGATGGGAAGCCAGGAAAACTTAATGGCTTGGCCTTAAAGAAACACACAAATCCTTAATACATGGCTATATATAATTAACAGTTATATTTTAATGTATATGAAGAAGTAACTGGTAGCAGTAATATGCCTTTTTTTTTTCTGTTACACCTATGGATAAACACTCGGTCCATTGTTTTCAACTATTTGAAAAGAAAATAGAAAAGTATTAGGAAAACATAGCATACTCATGCCCTTCCTTTCCTGCATTGCTTTCATGTTAAATTGCAACCTGCTTTCAGTTCCAACACCTGATAACCACAGCACACCACAGTAATCAAGGAGAAGTTGCCAGAAAAAAAATTCCACTCAGGATTCACAGCTCTAGACTCATGGATACTCAAAAAAACCTATTTATTAATTACTGAAATCCTATACAGAGAATACAATAAACTTAGAATGTCTAACCAGACTTTCATCACAAAGATAAAAAATCACCTAAACCTAAGGTGATTCCCCTTGCCAAGTTACAAATATTTTCAAGTCACAGAAAGTTTAGAGACTTTTAGTGGACCATTTCTAATGAATTGATTTAGTACAGGAGCCTATTTTGGAAATTATGAACTATCTCTCATAAACTTGTCAAATTGGCAAGCTGCTCTATAGAGAAGAAAGAAGCCTTGTTTCCTACATATGCCTCTGACTATCTGTAGTTTCCATCCCAGTAACTTTAGTTCTTCCCAAATAGTCTCCTTATTTCTTTCAGGGTGATAAAATCATTATAAAATCAAAGTCTCAACAGTTGTTCACATAACTAAAACATTCCTTAAATACTTATTTCAGCAAACTAATGTTTAAGCAAGCAAAGACTAGGGCTTCCTTCCCTCCCCTCAATGTTTAGGAACTTTTTAAAAGTAGTTTTTAAGGGGTTGATCTAGCAGGAAGATGTTCAAACTCGAGGATGACAAATGTTCCATGCCTCTAAGTACTAACTGAAATTTTCTATGCAGACAAACAAACCACAACATTTTAATTAAGACATTGAGCATGAATTTGAAGAGAAACTAGGAAAACCAAATCTATCATTGCCAACAGCAAACATTATGCAAATTCAACATCCTGCAAGTGAAGTATGAGACAGGCTTATTTCCAAGGTGCAAGACAAGAGAGTAGAGATTGTGCTGTATTCATTCTTCTAGAACCACACTTGCAAAAGTCACTTGCACCATTCTGATTTACTTGACTTTGTTGCTCAGTGGAATCAAATTTGGGCAACAGGGTTTTTTTTAAGTACAAATCACTTTCTTCAGTAAATTTATTACTTTTACCAGAAACAGGGAAATCAAAGACTTTATGGAGAAAGAGATACATATGCCAGTCTCCATCAAATATAACTTATGACTCCTTCCAGATAGATTTTCTAGATGTGTAGTTTTTTTCCTGGAAGCATCTTGCCCATTGCAGAATGATTTGCAGTGAAAATCAAGTGTTTCCTTCCCAATACATAGCCATGTGTGTACTTGGTAATCAAGCATAGCCTGTTTGAGTTGATTCAGACACATAGAATATATCACATCACCAAAGACTTAAAAAGCTGCTCTTTTCATACTGCAGAACCCAAAAATAGGCAGAAAGGTTTTCTAACTCAGAATCTACTACACCCTGACAGTTTACACCTTGCGCACACTAACTCACTTTAATTATTACTCCAAGCCTGAAGAGACATTCGGCTCCAAATACACGTACAGAAATACTGTGCCATCAAGAAAGGTTTTCCCACACTTTGAAACAGGTATTCATATCCTCCCTCCAGCTTTTCTGGGTATAGCTTTGGTTTGTCCCAAGTACATAACCCAACCACTCAGCTTGCCCCAAGTTCCTGCATTCAATGTCATTCCATGTGCAAGCAGAGGGGAAACAAATACCTTAAGGGCAGGTCACAATTTTGTCTTTACAGATCAGCTCAGGATTTCTCCTAACAAGCTAACAAGAAATCTAAGCAATCATTTAATTTAAGCCCTGTTTAAAAACATTATCTAATAAGTGATGTTACCAATTAGTATCTTTTACCAACCCATTTGTGATAAGACTAATTTGCAATGATTACTGGCAAACCAAGAAACAAAATCTAAACTGATCAATAAAAAGGACAGGAAACCAGCAAAAGAGGTATGTTACTGATTGTGAGGACAACAATCAGGACTCAAATCCCTGAAACACAATAATTCTTTATAAAGATCATAAAAGAAAGAACTGCAAAATATGAAATAGGAAATGAGTACGGCATGACAAACTTCTAGAAGCAACTCCACATGAATTGTCCCCATATTTAGGCTGTGGTCTCAGAAGGAAAAATTTCAATATTTAAAGCATTAAGTACCAATAAACTATGGTTTGGCAACATGATATAGAGTAAAAGACTGCCACATACTTGTCAAAATTATTTTAAACAGTAAAAAGATCAATCCATGAATAAAAGTAAGGAGCTATTAACTAAATGAAATAACATTGAGGCATAAGTCTTACTGGAATCATGACAAAAAATGTCAAATTATTTTCACAGAAACATATATTTAGGTTTTACATGACTAACACAGAAAAGCTAGTAAACAAATTGAAGCTTAAGAGAAACCTCATTTCTTCGCTGAGAGATACTCATCTGTGTTCAGTCTCTGCTTAAGCAGTGTTCAGTGAGAACTTCTGAAAGTCTGTACTGGACATGGTTAGAGAGATGGCACTTCTGAGAAACTTGAAGCTAAAACCAAATTTAATTCCTTCCTCCTTCCAGAAAGTACATAATAGAAGCCACAAAGAGCAGCTCTTAACTGGCACCAGTCCTAGTTCTCACGTTCAAAGCATTGGGAGAGCATAAAGCTTTCACATTCTTCTTTGCAATAAAACAGCAGCAGCATAGGAACTTCAACATCTCTTTCAATCATTCTGCTTCCTCACACAAATCACCTGAAAATACTGGGGGGGTTGGGTTTGGGGTTCCCTCCTCCCCCCTCCCTCCCCATTTTTTTTAACTGGAAAAACAGAAAAAAAAAAAAGATTTTTCTAAAATGTAGAAGCCGGGGTACAAGTTTCTGCGGTTTTTTATATACTTTCTGCATTTTTTCTGTAGTAAAACTGAATCTTTGCAATGAAATACCTCAAGCAACTTTACTGTGTTCACAATTGCACGTTTTTAATCTGTTATCATAATCTACAGACTGTATTTTGCAACCCTAATGTACATACTCATAGGCTACTATTTTCTTTCTTCTTCAAAACAGTAATTCAGGCAGTTTATTCTAAGGAACTGTCTAGGTACAACTGTTGGGGTGTTTTTTCTAACTCAGCTTTATACACTATCACAGTTTCTATTCTGATTATCATAGTTATTTATTTCTGTGTTACTGTGTCAACCAGTTTTTAGTCTAGATATCACCATTCTAAGAAATTATTGTTTCATCCCCACCCACTCCCAAGACTTAACAGGGCTCTAACAAAAGGATTATGGTAGGCTTGTCTTGCCTTTAATGTATTGTGAGCCAGACAGATTTTCTACTGTCTTGAGCTTCTGTGCCAGAGCACCACACATAAGAGAACTCCGTCCTAAAAAATAGCTCTGCTTTTATTTTCTCTTTAACCATGACACTAAAAGAAAAAGTAGACACATGAAATGGTAAAATTTAGTGATGGACTGAAATACTCCCTAAAGAAGGTTAAGCTGCTTTGCTCTTGGACAACAATGATAAAATACGTATCAATGCAAGTATCTACCATTCCCTTCTTAAGAACATAATATGCAAAAAGCACATGTAAAAATCTTTCTAACTGATCATTTAAATCTTTAAATTGACTGTAAACTAACTAAGGTTTCTCCATTGCCTAAATAGTAAATAAGATGCAGGACCATCATTATAAACAGAGATTTACATACTGCAAAATATTTCCCAGTTTGCTAAAGCATTTCACCGACAGAGTCACTTAAAAAGGCAAAAAACCCCATTGCTACATTTCTGTTTCAAGATTCCCCACGCAATGGCCTTCACACCAGTCCCCATCTGCCTTAATCCAAAACCCTCTTGATTTTTCTAAAATCCCACCTGAAACGGAGAGGGAAATCAGAAACCTGTAGTACAAAAACTGAAAACCAATACTGAAGAAGACATAGAACATTTGGAATAGTATGTTTAAAGCATTCTAGGTAAGAAGCACCTTTAAAATCCTCCTTATCAATAATCTGGTTTAAGTGATTACCCAGTCAGGCAAAATGTGGTTTTAATTTTGCATGCTTATAGAAGAACTGAAAAGCTACCACTGAAGTGCACAGAATCTCTGAATCATAGAATCATTTACACTGGAAAAGACCTTTAACATCATCAAGTCCAACTTAACACTGCCAAGTTTACCAAAAGAAGTAATGGGATGACCACACACCCTTCTCCAGGTGCTTTTTACAGTGCAGCTGGAGGAGATGTTAGTGAAGATAAGGGTGAAAATTTTAACCATACTTCCCTTCTAGTAATAGAAACATTTCCTTACAGACCTACCAAAACTCCCAGCCTGCTCTTTCCACATGTGATGGTACTAGCACTGACTGGAGCACAGCTGGACAACAATTTGCAAGTGTTGCACACTGACTGCTAAGCTTCACATGTGATTAGTAATATTTATTTAAACTACCAATATGTAGTATTTGGTAAGTTTTTTCAGGACAGAAAAGGTGGGGGGAAGACGTGAATTTCACTAGCGGCAATCGCTCTGTGAGAGAAATCTGCTGCAAAAAACTGTCCTGGTGTTGGCAGAGGCACAAAGCTGGTGCCTGAGCGCTGTGAGAGCAGGGGAATGAGGTGGGGACAACTCTGCCTCAGCAACTGCAGGGAAAAACCACAGCAGGTCAGATAAAAGGCAGTACACCTGTGAGCCAAGGTGAGGCTGTGGAGCGGCAAGCATCTGTCCCGGGCAGGCTGCCTGTCAGAGGAGGCCAGGCCTGGGCAGCATGGACCATCACTAATCCCTCTGCCAGGAGCAACCATTTTCCATCTTTAAACATAAGTAGTGTTGTAAACAGCTCTAAAACCTTGCGGTGGAAAGTGTAGCTTTGGGCAACTTACTATTATTAACCTCATTATTGCTAACATTCAGGCTATTAAGGTGCTGCCAATTATAAGCATACCTAATTGAAGCGATTATTTTGGATTTGGCAATATGACACTGGTCAGGACACAGGATTAAATCAGCTTTAGTGCCACTGTTCCTGCTGTTGTAAACAGAGGTTCAAAAAGAAAAGGACTGATTTTCCTTTCTGCCCAATTCAACAGCTGCATTTCAGATATTCTGTATCATTTGAGACAAATGGTAGAAGCCAAAGTTGGCAATAAAACAACATTTGTCTTCCAAGAAAATGCAAAAAAACCCTACCAAAATCTGGATTTTAACTCTAGAAAAGCATGTCCAATCAATCCTCATACCTATGGGTTGTCAGTAGACAAATGCTGGAAGTGACATGGATGCAAATGCTTCCAGGATAAAGACAAGGAAGAACTTGAGAAATTTCCACAGTAAAGTATTTGAAGCAAGATCCTGAACAACACAAAGACAGAGCGATGGATGGAAGAAAGGGCTCACAGTTTCCATCCTCAATAATAGCCCCTTTGCTTGGAAGCCATGCACTTGCAATGGATTGCTTCCATCTCAGTTGTACAACCCTTCTATCCATTTCAAATACAGTAGTTTTGCTGTGTCTGAGGATAATAATAGGTCATGCCAAATGTCAACAGGTAAAATATATGAAAACCCTTTTACTCATTAATAAAGCCTAACGTTCTCAAAAAATCTGAAATGCATTTTCTATCTAGTCTAGATCAAGTTCAATTCAGTACCAGCTCAAATGGCTTATCTTCAAACATGCTAAACAAATAGTGCAATTTATCTTAGACTCTGGATTAAAGCCTGTATTTTACAACTCTTTTAATAAAAAGCTGGGTAACAACTAAAAAATTTTCTAGGACAGCAAACTTTAGGACAAAAGAACAAACTCTCAGACAGATCAGAGCTCATCTCAGACCTTATCACCTTCTGTTATATCTCTGGAGCTCCCTTCACTAAGTCACATCTACTCAAATAAGCTATTTGGCAACTAATAAAACTAATAAACATTTCCTATGAATTTGTATTGCCTTTAAAAAGTCTCATCACCAGAACAGATGCAAACCTTACAGTGCTATGTAACATACCTGCTATGCAAAAGACAAGAAGTGCCAGATCTCATCCGGACCTACTCATGATTGAGAGATTCCCTGTAACACACATGACACCTGGTCACCTGTTTGCTTGTCAAACAAACTATCCAATGGCTAAAATCTCTCACAGGCTCAGTTGGAGCTAATTGAATATAGGACAGCACAGTAATGGACCAGTAAAAAGGTAAACAAGATGAGGATTCTAGAGGATGGACATAGTGAACCTTTTAGTAGTAAAGAAACTGCAAAGGTTCATAAAAATTCAAAAGAAGGTCAGCTGTGTTCAGTAACAGTATTCTAAAAATAAAAAAATTTTAAAAAAAAAGAACATCTAAGGTGTAATCATCAACAATTAATTTCCTGAGTTGCTAGGCATGGGGAGAAGCAAAAGCGAATATTAACATCCCCCAGCTGGGAAGTGAAGAAAGCCCAGTCACATGATTAAAAGATGGACTGCAGACAGCACTGCTACAATCATTGACTCTAAAGGAGTAGGAAATGGCAGGAAGACAGTTATTCAGACAGGGTGGGTAACCAAAATATGATGGAGATTATATTCAAAGATTAAAATACAGTATATCAGTATTATCATGAACAATCTTCCCATGATCCTCTTTCTCATAGAATATATGCTGCTTTAAATAAAAGATCTGAGGTTATGCCTTTACATGTGGTTTTCCACGCACATAGATGATGAGATTTCATTTTCATTAAAGATGAGTTTTGTTTCTAACTGGACTATCATTCTTCATCACAGTTTTCTGTATTACACTGCATTTCTTTGTATTGCTGTTTTTATTCCAGCAATTTAATATCAATTGCTTAGGGTACCAACTTAAAACCACAGTGCTCTAAGTTTAACGAATATGTTTGTATTTTCTTTTAAATAGTCTACGCAGCTCCTGAGGACTTGAAGAAAAACAGTACATTTAGTTTCTGGAATGGCAGTTTCTTACTCTAGGAGGATATTAACCTTTAATCCTTGAAATCATTAAAGAAATGTTTGTAGAAATATTTTTAGCCTCTTTATCTGGTCAAAGTACTGGAAGTTAAGTCGTGTCTGTACAAACCAATCATTTCACCAGCAGTTTTATATTTCTTTAAAGCCTCATATAAAAAGCACCTGCTTAAAGTGAGTAATGGAGTTTTATATTCATTGCACTTAGGAACAGCGTATGTAACCTATTCCGTTTTCCTCCCTTGTGGAATATATTTCAGCTTATATTGCACAGCACATTACCGATGTGTATAAAGACCCTCTGATCAGCAATTTGGACTGCAGACAGCAACCTGCATGAATACACTTTTTTCCCCTTCCTTAAATACAGAATCCACTTGATTCACCAACACAAATTAAAACCATCCTTTAAAGATGATGATCTCACCTTCCCAGTGAATACATGAAGCCCATGCACAGAACACCACAGCAATGTCAGGCTACAGTCTGCAGCATACACCCTGCACAACCAACAAGCAATACATGTGCTGTCAGCATTACAAAGAAAGAACTTAGCATTATAATCTTTGCTGGCCAAAGAACAGAAAATCTCCATTAGTGTGAATAGTTTTTGAAATGCTAAAAACCTTACTATCTATTAAGATACAAAAAATAGAAGAAAATTCAAATGCAAGAAGTCCTGTAACATAGCATATATTCAAGACACAATTTTATCTTGGAATTTGCGTTTTGTCAGAAAACATGAAAAAGGGTACTTTCATACTACAGCTTATTAAAGCACATGCTTGTAACATCTTTATAGCTGAGAAATTGAAAGAATTTTTCAACTCAGCCTCAGCATCAGCTTTCCCTGCAGAATTTAGTACTGGGTTTTAATAATAGTATGAACTTAAAATAGCCTAACAACAGTAGTCTTCAATTATGATACTTACATTGGATTCAAGTATGTAATATAAGCATGATTGTAACAAAAAGAGCGTATTTTAATTTTTTCATTAAGAAAACAACAGTGGCTTTGGATGCGACAACTTAAGTTTTGCAAACACTTTTGCATGATTATACATTGTATTCATGAATTTATCATAATATATATCACTATATTACACACAAAGAACATTGATTTCAATGTATTGCAAAGGGTGCTTAGCAGAATGATTTATGCCCTATGCACAGAATCATAATCAGAAAAGCAGATACTACTTTAGAGTAGACAGTTACTTTTTGCATCTTCTTCTACCCACAATCTCTCTCAAGTTTTAAGTAACATGGGAAATAAATTTGCCAGAACTTAAACTAAGCATAGAATTACCCATCAATATTATTGCATGTAAGTACTTACTCACTGAACTAAACAGGAAGAAGGGCTATATTACATTACCTTGATTAGTACCTCATGGAAGGCTGCAGAAGTTTGAGGTCAAGGCAAGTTTACAGAGCCCATGAGAAGTGGAAGGAATAGATATTCTGTAGTCACACATCTGAGATAATATCTGTGATTGGGCAAGTACATATTTTCTAACTTACTGTAATTAGGTTAGCTCTACAGTAAGTTTGTTTGCTACAAATTTTCACTCTGATATACTTGGTACAGTAAATCTTGATAAATCTATCCAATGTTAAAATATCTGAGGAAGCGAGGACTTCAAAGTTAAAATTAAATCCTGTTAAATCTTCACAGTACCTTTGAATGATAACCAAAGGAGATTTTGAAAAGAAAAAAAAGTCAAATTTTTAAGAAAGAGGAACAATACTATCAACTTAGTGTTTTTACAATGCTGTTTCTTTTCCCAATTAGACATCCTTATCATAATTAAAAATCTGTATTAAATGTCCTTATAGGTATTATAACTCGGCTTGGTTTATAAAAAGGAGTGCTATATGAATACCAGTTGTATGCTTTTCAACAGAAGGATGTAAACTTATTTAGCGATCTGTTTTTCTCTTTCATCTTATCTCTAGTTTCTGTGTAGATTTATAATGCTCATTGTTTCCAATTTTAACAAATCACCTAATGGCAGAAAGGAAAATATGTTAACCTTGGAATTATTTGCAGTTGTAGAAATCCCTTTTGTCTGGCTCAAGCAAGGCCTGCAATCTGTTTTAAACACAGATTGTCTGTCTTTTGTCTGACAGCCACCAAGCTGCACAAATTACTTTCTGCCTGTTCACCTGTTTGCAGCTGTGTCTGTAAGCTAAGGATTCTGCAGTTTGACTTGAGCAACCACTCCAGGATTGATGACATGTGCTGCTGATAAACTGAGCAATTTGAAGAAATTACTGGCTAAACTTATTGAAAGACATCTGTGCATGAGCTGAGAACTAGAAGCCTTCAGTTGTGTGTTTGCAACCTGCAGTGGCGGCAATTTGTTTGAAGTGATATCCTTCTCTAAAAGAGCTGGTCCTGCCACAAAATAACTGAACCATCTTTGCAACATATTTCTACACCCACCACCAGAATTCTGCTCTTATGGTCTTAAATACACATCCTAAATAGAGGATATAACAACAATTAAGACTTCCTATACTCATCTAGCAGAAGAAACTTCTTTTGAAGTGTTTCCATTTTTCACTGAGATTTGGCATTCTATGTTGTTTCCCAGCCCTCTCTGCTCTACAGACTAGCTCTCAGCAGTTACTGCTAGTCTGAGCATCTCACAGGCACACTTACATGCTAGCCAAGAGGACATGCCTTGGCAGTATTACGGGGGTACAGCTCAACTCTTCAGCTAACTAATAGTAATGCCTGAGGTTTCTGTTCTAAAATTCAGTCATCAAAAACTGTATTCCTAAACCATGTGAACCTGGACAATGTTTGAGCTTCTGGAGGACGCTTGCAGATGTTCATTTTAAGCACAAGAAGCCCAAGACTGCTCTCTCAGGGTGAGCATGTGCATGCATATGTGCATATGTATGAAATTCTTTTGCTTTAAAAAAACTCCACCAGCCTGGTGGGCTGTGTGTGATGGCTAGTCAGTTCTAAGCCATGCATTACATTTAGCAAAATAAATTCCAAAGTCCTTTGGGACACATTCTACAGTGATATAATTTAATGTTGCTCCCACTTCCTTTGTTCTTACACACATAGCATAAATGTGTTCCAAGTATACATTGCAACAGAAGAAGCCGAAGCAGAATTCTGCACATCTTCAAAAGTTTAAGTAGCCCAAAATAAACAACAAATTACAAACATTACTAAAATTGCTTCACACATAATGCGAAAAAAGAATAATTGAAGGAAAATTGTGTTAAGCCTAAAAAAGTAACTAAATGCTCAGAGAACTTCCAGTGATTAGTTAAAAGCACTAAAGTTGTCCACTCTCACATCTGCACATTAACCCTCTCTCCCCCACTACGCCTTCATTTTAGGCATTTAAAAAAGATTAAGCATGCAGTACTTAAGTACCCAAAACAAACTATTAATTTCACCTTGTTGTCTTTACAACCACTTCATAACAAAAGCCAAGCTACTGACTAAAACCATCAAACTATCAGAACTCATAACTGTGCTATATGTTAGCTTTAGCAAATGAAATTACTGCTTCCATTTTAATTTCTTTAGAATATGGAAGCAAGTGTTACCTTTAAAAGCATCTTCACAAACAAGGTCTACTAACAATTATAACAGTTTTCAAAAGACATTATATTTGATGAAAAATTATCACTGTGCTCAAACACATTTGAAAATAGGAAAGCAAAGCTTTCAAGTTAAGTAGCTATATAAACTGGGCTTTCACATTTCAGAACCCATAAACTGGATTCACCACAGAGCTGAAGTGACTTCCAGGAAAAAAGAATATATAGCATAGTATATATGCGTACTATAAATCAAGTCCTGATTATGTGCAGCTAAAACCTATACATCACTAATAATAAAACCTTTAAGATACCATGCCACAGTAGATATCTAAGTAAATACAGCATGTTTTTATCTTTAGCATCTATGCATATTGTGCATTCAAGCATTTTTAATGTCAGCTTTTATTTTAAAAGAGCTAAATCGTGAGAACATTCTTATGTACCACTTCATAACTCTGACACCAAGTATGTATAAAAAGATTAGCCTTTATTTGGTATAAAATCAGTTGGCAGTTTTACATCTGTGCAAGGCAACATAAATACCCCAGCTGGCATCTCAAGCTCACACACATATGGACTTCAAAACAGAAACTTCCTTATTTGCAGCACTGCCAGGGTAATTTTGTATACTCTGCATACTACAGCTATTTGTCAGGCCCCTGCAGGTGTGCACTGCACATAAACACACAGCTGTAGTCTAGCAAGCCAAGTGTTCCATCAAACACATAAAGGGAGACCTCAGCAGCTGGATTAGTCATCCCTGCAACAGGTCCAGAGAGAACAATATGGGTTAGTATTTTTGGAAAAGCATGGATGGTAAATTTATGATTATGCTGGCCTTACCAAATAACTGCTGGATTGTGTCATTTTTATGCAATGTCTACTTATTAAAGTTTTTGTTAGAATGGTTGGAACAGATCGAATATTTTTTAGTTTTTAATATAAACAATAAGGTAGTTTATGTATAAAATAGTTTATTAAGTGCAAAATGTTAAAAGGTTTCATGCTAGTGGTTGGTTTTTGACAGATGTTACAATTATTTGCATTGGCTTTAACAGGCAAATCGCTGGAATAAATTATAGTTAGTATATCAAAGTTTCTTACTAGTTATATATTGTGCTTTGTCACATTTACTATAGCTACATAGGATTTTTCTATTTCTTTTTTGCTGCAACTGCTTAGATCACAGGTGAATTCCTAAAAACACTTGATAAAGAGAAGGGCAGAAGGAACACCTTACTGTGATTAACTTACTTATTTAAACTGATTTTAATAAATTTTAAAACTCAACTAGAATTACTTTCTCTCAGTACTGTTTAGAAGACATCAGCATCCACAGAATTTCACGGAGGTCATACAGATGTTAAAAATATTTTAATCAACCAGAAAAAGCAGTAAACTTAATTTTATGCAAGTTTCCTTTAAGAAATGTAATATGTCAAACCAAGAATAAAATTAATCAGTAAGAAAATAAATAAAAATTTTAAAATCATTTGCCACCTATTTATTCAGAATGCTCACTGTATTTCAGCGTTTAAAAACTGCCTCAGAAAAGATGAGAAACTATGAACACTATCAGGACTAATCCTAGATGAATTTGATCCATTGAACTTTGAGTTCAAATATGCAGGCACCTGTGCCTGCTTCTCTTTGGTGTTTGTTTGGAAACACAGAAATTCACCAGGCCTTAGAAATTACTCTCTTTTCTGATGGTGACATATTTACACACTCATAACAGTTCTTTCAGAGTTCACATGCTGAGAGGAAGATGTCAATTCGACACATCGGTACAGTAGACTTTGACTGGCACTGAGAATATAACCACATCTGTCCTTGTGTACACCAGGGCTTGGCAGCACCTGGGAACACTATGAGCAGGAACACATTCTCAACTGCCCCTGCTTCATTACGTTAATTGCATCATTTGAAGAAAGAAGAGAAGGGGCTTCCTAAAGGTCACTTTCCTAAACATGACCTAATGACATTTCAAGACCACATATGTGTCATCCACCAGGAATATCACTACTGCTGGCTCAGAAATGTACATGAAGGTTATGTTAATATTATGGTAACATAAGATCTAATCATTATAATTAGTGATACATAACTAACAACAACATAGTCATTTCCTCATGTCTAGAAAGGTAACTGTCTTTTAAGCCAAACAGGTTGTAGTAAATGCTGAAAAGGCACCAGACTCAGATGAACGGTACTCAGCCATATTTAGTATACAAGCCACTACAACATATAACAAAATCACAAAGGAACATTTCAAAACAAAAAATGGTTATTCAGAATACAGGGGTATGAATCAATATATACAGGTAACGAGGGCAACCACCAAACCACAGATGAAATGGAGCAGAGATTTATTTCATTCCCTTATTAACAATGCCGGGTGGCAGAGACACACAGGGACACAGGCTCTTTTAGGCTCAGCTCATCCCAGCGCACATGGACACAGGCTCCACTAGGCTCAGCTCATCCCAGCGCAGAGACACACGGGGACACAGGGACACAGGCTCCGTTAGGCTCAGCTCATCCCAGCACCCAGGGACACAGGCTCCACTAGGCTCAGCTCATCCCAGCACACAGACACACAGGGACATAGGCTCCATTAGGCTCAGCTCATTTGAGCACACAGAGACACAGGCTCCACTAGGCTCAGCTCATCCCAGTGCACAGAGACACAGGGACACAGGCTCTGTTAGGCTCAGCTCATCCAAGTACACAGACACACAGGGACACAGGCTCCGTTAGGCTCAGCTCATCCCACACACATGGGGACACAGGCTCCACTAGGCTCAGCTCATCCCACACACAGGATTCGCTAGGCTCAGCTCATCCCAGACACATGGGGACACAGGCTCTGTTAGGCTCAGCTCATCCCAGCAGACACCAGGAGGGGCCAGTTCCTGCCACAATATACCAAAGGGCTTCATGCATGTGTAGTTTATCACAAGGCTGTGCTTTTATGATCTCTGAGCTTTTGTTCTCTCACTGTCTCCCAGCAGGAGGCTCAGGCATGTCTGTTAGAGTGTGTTATCTCTACACGGGAATTATACTTCTCAAAACAGGCAGAGGATGAAGAGCAATAGGCATAAGAAATGGACTTTTCCCACCCTGGTATTCTTAGCATTTCCAGCAGCAAGGTCACTTGAGCAAATTTACCATCCTCTTGACCATTCTTCCGCTTTTAACCCTTTTCTTCCAACATAGGTAAATGTAAAAGGCAAAATTAATTATTCCTTTTCATTCAAACAACTTTCTGAAACAAAACAGAAAATCTATAACTTCATGGCTACCTATTCTGCACCTATCTTGGATCTACAGCCTACAAAATACATGTATAAAGCTTTCACAATGGAATTACTAATCCGGTGAACTGAAGGCAGAGTCCATATCAAAGATATAATAATAAATGGAACATTGCAGAAACTGACTGGCTGTTTGAAGGCAAAGTTTTCAAGATTTAATAGGACACTATATCACTGATGAAACAGCTACATTCAAAAGAATAATAATTGCTTTGTTAAAATTACCTACAATCTTAGTAAGTGCTTCCAAGAAATCAATTGGCCCTACTTCGGATAAAAAACCAGAATAACTTTCTTAAAACTGGCTAAAGATGCCTGCAATACTATAGAGCAAAATAATGTGATGCCCATAAAGCAAAACTGTGCCTTTCCAGAAATGTGACACTCAGGACATCTTCAAGAAAGCGTTTTTGTGAATGTTACAAAAAAATTTCAAAAGACTAATTAGTGGTTTTAACTACTAATATTATCCAGTGAAGTATAAGAGAATATAAATTTAAGAACAAAAGAGAGCAATGAGGACAAGGGGATATGTCACGGGTGGAATGTCCTGCTAAGAGACAGAAGACAAGGAAGGAAAGTCCTGAACACTCTCATAGTAGTAGGGCTCTGCAAAAGGGGAAGTCCATAAAAGCCAGTAGAACACCAGGCCCTCCTTCCCTGAGCAGACTAAATGTGGAACTTGGCTTTGCCTTGTTGTATGTATGGATTTGAATGTGGTCTGAGCCCTCCAAGATAACCCATTCCAATTTTAAAAAATTAATTTAAAGATCTAAGCACATCATGATGCAACCTTCCCTTAGATTGTTCCCATATCTTGAAGAACTGCATTCCAATACAACTAAATCAAGACATAGACCCTCTTCTTTGTCTAGATACCTCAAGTAACCAAAGCACTTTCAACAAGAGGTCTTTTCTGGGAAGAAAAATGAACTTATTTGAACTAATGATAGGGAAACACAGTCTTACAATGAAGGATGTGTCTATACAGCTACATGGCAAGGATGACTATATTATTTTTGCTCGCACAAGTCAAACAGTATTTAGATTTTCTTCACAGTCAAGTCATCAATACTTTTGTTTTCTTTTAATTTAAAACTCAAATTCAAAAATTTGCCTGCCTTAGCTGGCTGGCATTTTAGATACAGTTATATATGTATGTCTTAATCAGATCCTGCCTGAGACTGTATCCAACCCTTTAGAAGCAAATAAAAACCAAAAAATCTAGGGAAATAAAGCCATTTTTTAAATTCATCCTCTGCTGCAGATAGAATGCCATTTTTTAAAATTAAATTAAGAAAAATTAAAGTATAGAAGAGCCCCCTTGGGAAATATTCAAGAATATTGATCAACAGCACTGCTGAGTAAGAGCATTTCATAGCTCCAAAATTCTTATGTATTTATTATGCAAGACATTCCTGTGCAATGCTAAGCCAGCAGACCTTGATAATTTAGTGAAGTAGATACACCTTGCCTACTGCAGGAAAACTACAAGGCATTACTGAAACAGCAACAACAGAAAATTCTTGCAGTTAATTCAGTGATGCTACACATTAAAGAAGAGAATGATAAACAATTACTGGAAGGATGCCATGTTTTCCTAAATTAAATTTTGAGACTCAGCAGTGACAAATTTTAGAACACACCACCACTAACATATTTAATGTTCTGTAAGAATCAGAAGAGAATATTTTCCCTGTTCAAAAAGCCTATTGACTGAAAAAAATGGACTACGCAGAGATACATTCCATTTACACAAATGGATACAAATGCTTAAGTAGTTAAAAAGATTTTGTATTGCAGAGAAACACAGGGAAGAATTGCAAAGACTTCTATAATTATGGTCGTTATTTTAGTTAAATCTTATCCTGGTAAACATTAGAATTGGAAAGCCACCATACATAATAAAATGCTTGAGAAATGCATATTGACTGTATCTCCAAAAGATTTAAAAAACCCAATAATTGATAAAGAACTTCTTATACTGAGAACTATACTACTGTTGCCCAAACAGCTGAAGCAACATTACCCAACTGTAACCAATTCCAGACTCCTTCGGGCATCACACAGCCCATGCTTGCTTTTCTCTCCATTCCTACCTTCCCTTTCCCCCTCCATTTTTCTTAAAATACAAGCTATTTTATAGGGTGACTGTAATATGATACTATGATCATTGCTGATTGCAGTTAGAAACAGACCCTTCTAATCCAGCTGCTCTCCACTTCAACAAATGCCATTTAAAAGCTACTTCATAAAAACATTATTGCTTCATACTTAAAAGACATTAAGTCAAGATTTTGGAAATTCCGTTCACTTGATTATATCAGCAAGTGTACTATATGCTAGATTTATCATTAAAGAAAAATCCATGAGAACTGTTTTCCAGACTTCAGTTAATGCTCTTATGACACATTTGGCCAATGAAAAGGGATGAAAACCAGTAGTGCTTTGAAGCAATAGCCAGTAAATGCCGCTGTGGTTTACCAAGAGTGGGATGCACAACATATTAGACCACAGTTAATGAAATTAAACCATTTCTTATGTTTTTTAAATGTGTCCTGTATTACTTGCTTGGAAACTACACAACTGCTTCATCTTTGAGATTTTTCTTTTTTTTTTTTTTTTTTTGGTAGTAAATTGTATCTCTTACATCTACTGCTAATTAAATCAGTAAGCAACGACCACTGTTTTGTATTTTATAATACTGTTTAAGGCAAAATAACTTGATAAATAAACTACACGTTCTTTTGTGTTTCCACATTAAAATGAGATCCTAACTTCCTGTTCCTTACTCAAACATCCAGGGAAAAGATTTCTGTGTAGATAAGAGGATGAAGTATTTGCATACTACCTACTTGTATCAGATGTGCATTGATAAGTTGTTTCCTTACATAACATGCCGATAAAATGTGGATTCCATGTAATGCTTTCTTGAGAGAAAAAAAATTTTCCTGGCAGATATTTTGGTGAAATAAATTTCTAAAGCTTTAACTCCAGTCAAGTACAATTTATTCAACAAGGAAATGAAGAGGCTTATTTACCAAAATAAAACACTGTTTGTCCTCTACTATCCTGAGGTCTCAAAGAACCAAACAAATAATTAATCTCAAAACCCCATTTACTTCTCTAGCACTGCTAAGTATTTACACATTAATTATGAATCTATGGTTAAAGCCCAGCTAAATTAAATCCTTAAGGACAGCTAAGTTTCTCTATTACACAGCAACACATCGCATATTCTCCTATATACATCAATAAAACTATGAAAACTAGTATTTTTCCACTGGACTTTAAGACAGAGAGCCCACAGGCAAAAATTAATTTCTTTCTAGTAGCCCAACCAGCTGTTGTCTTAACTAAGAAATCAATTCTCCTAAGCCCTTTAAACTGTCCAAATGCAGCTCTTCACACACTGTATTTTAGCAAATTAATTTATGACTGAGCAATGTTAACTAATAAACTTTTCCAATTAGCATAATTAGTTAACAGTAAACTGAGGGATGGTCAGCAGTCCAGGTCATTTTTACATTGCACCACCGTAAGAAGCCACTACTAATCTTCCAGAGGGACTATTATGCCACACTTTTGCTAGTTATAGTCATCAGCAGAGTCAGAAGATTTATATGTGAGAGATTAGTAATGAAATAGCATAAAAAACAATCTGTAACAGAAAAGACAAATGGCAACAGCTCTTCTGCTAGTCCAAATCAGAAGAGCTACTGTCTTCTGATTGCTACTTAGAAACACTTTACTAAATATTTGGAAAAACTCTGATATAAAAATTAGAACTCTGATACTAGGAGGTAGGTTGGTGGAATGAGGAAGTAAAGATATAGGGCCTTCCATTAATGGAACCTTTTTTCAGACAAATCACTTTTTCCACATAAAAGCATTAAAAAGTCAACAATGAAGCTCTTAATGCAACTTCCAATATTGAGAATATAATTTCTCTATCTATTAAAAAAGAAGTATCCTAAAGAGAAGTAAAATGGGATTATTGTGCATAACAAAGAACTGCCCTTATTAGCAGAAGTGTTGAATAACATTGGCCTTTAACACAAGTTACACTGCACACCCAAGTGGCAGTGAAGTTCAGATCACATACCCTCATTTCCATAATCATTTTCACATGACTAGAATGTATTAAATACAATACCATCTTAAAAATGAAAAACAGACATTCCTTTGGAAATTAATTCAATATTCAGCATGTCACAGACAGAAAATATCTCCTCCTTTTATAATGCAGAAAAATTGAAATATAATAAATACTATAAGGATGTTTGTTATTTCATTTGCCTTAATTTTGTCCAATAGGCACAAGCATACACTATTACAATTGTGGAAAGATTACACTCATGTCTAGAACACTGTTTTCTAACATGGAATCTTCTTCACCACGCATTTTCACAGACCTCATTTTAATTATTCCTGCTCAATAGTCTCCAGCCACTTCTCAGAACGAAACACGCATACCACATAATATTTCTCCTTATGAGATTCTTTCCCCACAAACAAAAATGTAAGCCTATGCTTAATGGATATACATATCTAAAATACGTATATGCTAGCTTTGCAGAAGTTAGAGCGAGGGGTCCATGCAAGAGCACTAATTGACTTCTGGAGAGGATCAAATCCTTCCCTAGTCTGTGTCTGGGTTATCCACATTCAGGTTAATTCTGCTCTGAGGATGATTGCTTATGGTATGAAACTAAAATTACTGCATCCGTAACAGCGGTGTTCTTGTTCATTTGTAATTATTACTTCCAGAGGCAAGCCTGTGGTTCTTCTCAGGATGGCGAACTGAGCTCGACTAATAAACCCTTCGCTGTGAAGAACTCGATTATCTCTTCTGGATAAACAGTATTTTATGAGAAGTCACCAAAGAATTAAAGGTAAATAGAGCTAAGTGATATTCTACCCAACAATCAAACAAGGCACATAAATTTAAGCTTTAACTTACATCTTCTCTCAGGACTTCCCCTTACGCTACTACAGCACACAAGAATGGAAATTACCTTTGCAGTGCTAAGAAGCCCCTGCTCTGCAAAGGCATAATAAACCAGTAATGAAACTTCAAATGACATGCAAATAAGCAAGGGAAAAATCCTCTTTAAATTCATTTATATCACAGAATAAATAAAATACTCTAATGTGTAGCTTCTCCTTTTATAACACAGTGCATTAGCTACTACTTGGAGTGGTTACATAACATCTTAGAGTGTAGATCCCAGGACTTCAGACAATGTCAATAAATACAGGAAATAAATTTATTCAACACACCAACCAGAATGCATAATTAATAATCAGACGTATGCTTCAAATTAATTCCTAGAGGAAATAGTAACTAATAAACTTTTCACAGAGTACACAGAAGTGATGTGTTGATCAGCTAGACGAAATGGCAACTGATGTTGAACACTAACTTTCAACAGGCTTCATTCTGTCACAGGAAACTACACACATGACGTTATATTCACAGGTGGAAAGATTTGGATTATCTTGCCAACGTGAAATAATGCATTGCAACAGTAGAAAACACACAAAAGACATAAAATATTTACAACAGGACATCAAGGAAAGAGAAGTTAATGTGATTTGTGAAAGACAATTTACCCTGAACAGTGATTCAAATAAAAGGAAATTTAAATGTTTGTAACAAAGTAAAGCTATCCTAATAGTACACATACTACCCTAATGCTTCTTTAAAAGGCATTTGAATCTTAATATGTCCATACTGATATGGACACACATAAATGCAATGCATTAAAAAAAAAAAAAAGACAAGACACAGGAAAAAAATTCCTTATACAAGAAATTATTTCTTCTGCTAAGCACATCAACAATGTAGGATAAGGCCAAAGAAAGATTAAAAATAATCTTGCTGATGATCAAATTTTGTTTCTCCAGAGGACACTTGTTAATGTTAAAAATGGAGGCTGCAGGCAGTTTTAGAAATTTACTAATTTAGAATTACTCCAACCTTTGCACAGATAATGTTTTGGGTTTTGTTTGGTTTTTTTAAATGAACACCACAGTTTTACAATTCATTAAGCTGTTTTCCAGCTGCACATTAGCTAACATTTCTGTTACAGTTCCTAAAGATTTGCATAAGTCTACAACATTTCTGCTGCAATTGCATAAGCTGAGAAATTAGAAAGCAAACAAAAATAAAGTAATGATAAGGATCTTAGAAGAACACCTCCTAAACAATCTCAACAGTGTTGCTGATCAGTTACTTTGCTCACAAATGTATTACATATTCAAGAGAAATAGAAAGAAACAAAGATGAAAACAAAGATACTTTACTTGCACCCAGTGATGAGGAAACACGTAGATCGTTTACATATTCAAGTGACTAAAATGCCAATCTTCCTTAGGAAATAAAAATCCCAGAGCAAATGAAAGTGGAAATGAAACCAAGGGAAAAAGGCGTTTGGCTCTACACCCTAAGAATTGCCTACAGCAGCATATTACAGAGAGGTCCCGGGAGTTTGGCTGAGCTTCAATAGCAGCAGCTTTACGCTATAAGGATTGGGTCATCAGTGGCATACCTGGACAATTAAGAGATGAGGTAATGGATTTACTTATTTTAGTAAGAAACTGCACAGAATACAGCCATACAGCCCAAAGTACAGAAGATTTTTGTACACTAAGATAAATTATTTAATTAGAAGGAAATAAATGTCTGAGAGACTTGAAGGAGATGCATCTTGCCTATTTGCACAGAGGAAAGCAAACCAACCCCACCACCATCCCCGAAAACCCCAAATAATAAATACAAAAAATTCGTATTTTTTTCCCATAATACCATACAAGAAGGACTGGTTTTGCTAACCAAGAATCATCTTGTTAACCAAACTGCCAGGCATGGCAAGTGTTCCTAAAAATATTTTAACTGGTTTTATACTGTGGGTAATATTAATGCTTAGAAGAGTTTTGGATAGGAATAGCAGTTTTCTTTGCATTGCATTCCCCTGCATTTGTACAGGGGCTTGCTTCACAGCTCCTCACAATTGCAGTATCCCTTTGCAAATACAATTTCCACATGTACCTTTCTACAATCAAAAATTTCTTTTCTCCACTCCTACTTCCAATTTCTCCACTTGCATCTCCAAAATAGATGACAGCCTTTCACTGTTGATATTCTCCCCTCTCTTTCAGATCAGAAAAAAACAGATGAAATTTTTACAACAGTATATATGCAGAGATTTCACCACACAGGAGTGGCTAAGTAGTGACATCTTCTGAAATGACCACCAAATAGTAGCAGTATAGAAAACTCTACTTTACAAAAAGTTCCTCCTTCAAAATAGAGAGATTACATCCCACCTACACACTGACTGCAGATCCCTGTTTTGTGAATTTTCAGTGTAGGGATGCTAACAAGAAAAAAATTCAGCTGCTTTACCTCTCCAAGTAACACACAAAGTATTTTTGGTGCAATACTACAAATACATTACAACAGAGAAGAACGTAAAATGTCATCAACTTTGACACCCTTTTCATTGAGACACTATGGATTTCTGCATAAATAGATGAAGTACTAATAATCCAGTGCAATTTACCTAAGTCCAGTGCAAACACTAAGAACATAGTATTAATAATTATATTAAACACACGAAGAATGTAAATGATCTTAACCTACAAGACTGTACATCCTTCAGAAAGTAAAAGAACCTGATGCATTAAATTATGAGCTTGGGATTGTTGCAGAGAGTTATACCAAGACCAGCTTATAAATTCATTCAGCTTTGAGGAATTCCCCATTGGGGCAATGCCATCATCCTCTCTGCCTTGAGTTGCTTCTCATGCTCATGTGGGCACATTATAGACTAGAAAAATAGCTAAAATGACTGAAAAATAACTCTCAGAAGGAGTAACTTCCAACTGCACCTACAAGCTGAATGAACTGCTCATATATCTGCTTGACTATACATGTGGGAAAGCTGCTGTCAGGAGTGCAACGGAGTACCACCCCTATACACAGCAGTATGGTCCTACATCCTAAAAATGAAAGGAAATCACATCCTTTATAAGACAGGTCAGACGAGGTTTTAAAACCCTCCTAACCTTATAAACATGCCTACAAATCAAAATCTGGCACCAAAACACTTCAAGAGAGTGTACAAGAATAACAGGTGCCAGAAGTTTCTACAAGACTATCTATGACTTCGTAAGAGCTAGATCCAAGTGTTACGTGTTTATTTCTTGAACCCTAATGCCTTCCACTGGGGTATGGAAGACTGAAAAAATAGGTAAAAGAAAATCTTGCTCAAACTCACTGAAATCACAGGTCTGAGGGGGCACAAAGCAAAACTCTTGATCCATTATAGATGAGACATAACAATTGCAAAGAATAAAAGAAGCAGCTATGAATGCCATCACTATATTAATTTAATACATTTTAATGCTAAAACCCACAATGGATTTGACATCATAGTAGAAAAAAAATCATTCCATAATATTTCAGATGCCATACATATTGCTAAAGGATGTTTAAAATTTAAAGCACAGTCTAATCAGGGAAATCAGGTGGCAGGGCAGGACTGAAAAACTTAGCATTTGCAATTTCCACCTCACATCCATGTAAATAAATTGAGTAGAAAATTTACCAATTTGTGTTTAGAAATTTTGGATTTTATTTTTTCCCATGAAACGACAAAAATTAATATTGCGTATTTCTTCCACAGAGTTCTTGTAAGTAATTACAGACCGCAGAAGCTCAGATGCTTTGGATGCTCAATTCTGCTGTTGAAATAGCATGACATAGAAAACCCTTGTCAAGTTCTGGGCCGCTATGGCTCCTGTACATTTTCAGCATCCATACTTTTGAGTAGTGAGATCCTCTTTTATAAATTTGGTGTACGTTTCTTGTTCAAATTTATATCATTCTGAATTTTATTCCAGTAGATTCCAATAACCATTTAATTCAAATGTTACTCTGCAACAGCCCTATTAGTATTATTTTATACTCTTCCTAAATAAAGTGTTTTGTGATACATAATGGTGAGTTTTTTTCAACAGTTCTGAGAAAACAATTATTTCACCTTTGAAATGATGAAAAGCTCTGGAATAACAGAAGAGTATATTTAGTGGGTTTTTAAATAAAATACTCACACCACTATATAAATGTCACTAAACTGAACTGATGCATAGGCAGCCTTGATTCAGGTAAATGACACATTAGCATGAACAATCATAAAAAATGCATAAGGAGTAAGAAGCCATCTTAATGAAAAAACATAGAAATGTTTCCATATGTTTTATAAAGTATTCTTTACCCTTTAAATGAGCACATTCAGATTTAGTCGCTGGCTTTGTTTCAGAGAAACCCCATCTGTACACTACATCGCTTACAGGCACATCTCAGTCATGCAATAGCTATGTCACAGCTCATATATCAAATAAAAATCACATTCAAGGCCACACAACCTTATATAATCAAAGTCTTACATTCTATTTTAAGTAATCCTAAGAGAGCTCTTATTGCACCTCACTGCTGATGTCACATGACTTTTGTTGGGAAACAGAGTCCTACAACTGAAATATCAAAAAGTTCTTAACACAGATGAGAATGATATAATGGAGAACTCTATTGTACTTATATATTCGGGAAGTCTTTTTTTTTTCAACAAAGAAACAGGTGTGGAACTAAAAGCTTAAGAAGGGTAGCACTGCACAACATTATGTTGTACTGTGAAAAGCAGGATAAAACACACGGAACTCCCAGTAGGCTTAAGGAATTCATCTGACACAGATTCCAAGGTTAGTAAAGCTGTTGGTCCACATCAAGGACAGAAAGCAAAGAAGTTATCTAACCTTCCTGACATCAAAGGTTTCAGTGCCACAAAATCCCGTTGCAAACCCAACAGCAAGGATAGCTGAACAGTCAAAAGGCTTCTATGCATATTACCTGGCAGTCCATAAACCACTAACTTTTGTAGCAAGAACACAGTATGAACAGCTATGTTAGAAATAATGAAATCATACAAACCCAAGCCATCTCCTCCACAGAACACCTTGAGCAAGCACAATGTTGCTGAAATGTTTTTATATTTAGGGTTTTTCCCCTTATTGTAAGAAAGACTGCCTTGCCAAAGAGAAATTGTTAAAAACAAAAAATATCCGAGGTAGTCAGCTAAGCATAAATGTCTTACAATGAAAACCAATTATCTTCAATTAAAAAGAGAGGTTTCATTCTTGCCAATGTCTAAAATCAAAACATATCTCAATTACTGGCAATATATGAAGATGATTATTCAATAGCTGCTGCTTGGTAAGTTCCTGAAAAGGTTGTGTTTCCACTAGCATATGAAATAGGTGAGTCACTATAAAACAGAATGTTTGATGTTTTGCTTTTTGGTTTCTTTTTTCATTTTAAAGATTACACTGATGAATTCCATGATGATCATCAGGAAATTATATTACTTTTCTTTAACTTTAAATCAGTTCCCTAGGGTTTGGCCTACCAACATTTAATATCTTGCATTTTAAAAAGCTAGTAAAGAAAAATAAAAACAATAGCAAAATATACTACAGCTAGCACCTAGAAAAGGTCAACTGCACTAAACAGACACAGCCTGAGCAAGAGGATAGTTCAGAAATCAGCTGGCCTTAATTAGAAAACTGGGGGAACCAATATTTCAAACAGAAAATTTGTGAACCATCAAATAACACAAAATGAGTAGGAAAAGAAGAAAGCCTTGCGGTCAACCAGCCTTGAATCTTTTAAAACACAGGCCACAGAATTTTCCTCCTGTACCTAAACACCAGCATGAATCTATCACAAAACCCCTGCAGTCTCACAAAGTTGTTAATCAGGAACTATTGTCAACATAAAAAGCATCTTTTTCACTGGAATTTGTTTTGGATAATGGAACCTTTTGTACCTCACTTTGCTAAGACAGAAAAGTTACATTTTGAATAGATAATGCAGTTGCCTGAAATAAAAGTAGATTTGCCTCTTACAAAGAAATTTTTTCAGGTTTGCATGCAACTTCTGTTATGAGTCATATCCCACTCCAAAGTCCAATTAAGCCTTAAGATGATCCATGGCCTTTGAAAAGAATGACTTGAGCAGCATTTGGATGTCAAGCTGTTCTGTGAAACTTCTGGGAAGACAAGGCAATGTAGAGCATTAATCTAAAGTAGAACCACCATGAAGTTGTTTCTCAATTTGACGCTCTCTTTGTTTGTATGCTTAGAATCAGGGAAAGCTAAGATAAAAAAAGCAAAGAAGAAAATATATTCTGCACTTGAATACAAAGGCTTGACCAGGAGGTTATACTGGTATTTAATATGGGTGAAAGAAAAAGTGAACGACAGATATTATGGCTTACAAAAAGAAGAAAGCATCCTGACACTACGGCCAGCAGGTTCCTGAGCTCCACCTGGTAAGCAGTATCCAGACAGGGAAGCACCCATAAGGGTATTTCAGCTCTGAACTGCGATTTCAAGTGCAACTGCACAAAGTACCTTTCTACTCGCTAAAACAAGAAAGCTCTGTACTACCTCAATGAAATGGAGCATGACTCTAATGTACAGAAGAAAATTGAAGTGGGTTTTACAGAAATGAAGGACATATCTTTTCCCGTTAGATTATGAGAAGACCTAACTGACTGCAACTTATTAATGAAAACAGTTTCAAAACAGCAGTAAAGCAAAGTCAAAGCTGGTTAAAAAATTGACACTGGTTCATAGCCATATGAACACAGACTGGCATACTAAAGCTTCAAGTTTCTCCATTCTTTGCAACAGAAACTTCTAAAGTACTATAAATGCATAGGAAATAAACACATTATAAGAACATGTTCAATTATATTTAACACGTGCAATTATATACAAACAGCAGTAAAAGTGGTCTTTCAAACTGCAAAGGAGATTAAGGAATGTGATACATACACGCAGAGAAATTTTTATTCTACAGACAGATAAATCTTACAGCATTACAGCAAACAAGAATTTCAAAGGAAAAATTGATGAAAATCTAAAAAAACCCATCCAATTAACCTACAGATACTCATGGCATTTTGAAAGCTTAAGAACAAAGCCACCTGGTAGAATAAAATAGTCTCATGGTCACCCTGGAAGCATGTGTGCAGTTCAATGTGTTCCAGAAGGAGATTGGGCAGTATTAAAGAAACCTAAATGACAACTTTCATAACTCATACCAGCTTCAGAATGTAGCAGGGAGGGAAATACACAAATTCAGTTCTCCAGAAAATCATCCATTTTATTTGCACACACACTTCAAGGTATTCTGTTATATAATAAGCAGCTTCTTTTGCTGCAGCTGAATTTTCTCATCAAATACTACCTTAGCAAATGCAGCATCTGACTGAATGCCTGATAGAATGAATATCTGATAGACAAATATTCAAAAAAAAATACGTTTTCAGTGAATGCTCTGCACCACATTCCTTTATTTCATCTCATAACTATGCATGTGGACTTCTTAGCACTTACTGCAATGCTGTAAAAATCACCAGCTCTTTTCTGTTGATCATTTTCCTGTCCAGTTTTTAAGTCAGAACAGCTTTCTACTGACATTGCTAGAAAGAAACTTGCCTAAAGGCTTACATTCAAACTCAGCAAATCATTCAAATGAAGGCAGCAACGGAAGTGGGAGGGCATGAGATGCGAAGACTGGGGTCATGACAATAGTTTGGTCCAGTACTATTCCCTTTTTCAGATAGTTTTTTCCTTGCATTTAGGAAAAATTCTGAACCTGTAAAGAGATTTTTTTAAGACTTTGTGCAAATTTACAGGAGGTAAATTTTATGAATTAAAGAAGTAGTTGTTCTTATTGCTGAATATGGTAGAGGTACTTCCTTGGTGATAAGCTCAAAATCTGCTGGCAAGCTGTGTTTCATTGATAACATATGGGATACTGCAACATACGAATAGACAGCAGCATAAAAGCGATCCCACTGGGAAAGTAGCCTGGACACGAAGTACACATCAAAGCAAGTTTTATAAAAAGCTCTCTTGAAAGACAGAAGATCAAGTGCTTAGCACTTTGGTGATCACAACCACCTCATCTAAGCCCAGTGCACGGAATATAGAGTTAACTGCTGAAACCAGGAGCTGTAAGAGCTACAGCAAGACACAGTCATACGAGCTTTCAACAGAACTGCAAATGCTGTTACAACAGTGCCTCAAAGCTTTGCTTTAAAGCTTACGCTCAGACTAAAATGAGTAGACATAAATGTCTATGGACTCCTAGTGTCTCTGAAGTGATCTGGTTTGTTGGCACAAACAGTATATTTTTAGATGCGATTTCCTAAGACCGTGCCCAGAATACTGCAGTTCACCCCTCTGAACTGTACATTATCTTTGTTATAACACAATTCCACTGCATTTGAAAAGTCCTTGAATACACACAGAAACTATGTTTTTCAAAAGCCAAGAGGAACTCTAAAAGAATCTGCAAAAAGATTAAGTATAACAGATATCTAACAGGTGTTTTACATTGCATACATTACAGTTCTAAAGCTGCCAGTCAGACATTTACTGACAGAGCGTAACAAGCACAGTCATAACTACTTACAACAGCAATATTCACTGTCAAGCACTCATTAAAAATTGCATTAAAATACTGGGAAGCATGAAAGACAGTATGACTAGTTTAAAAAATAAATACATAAATAAAATAAATATCCATAAATAAAATAAATCCCTCTTCCCAATTCCTTTGCTTGTAACAAACCATAACAAAAGAAATCATTCTGCTTTTGTATATTTTTGATGGAAGGGAAGTGCCCTTTTGGAAGGCAGGGCTGCCACTCTTCTCCATTCTACAGGGTAAAAATAGACTCACATCTGATAACACATTACAACACACTCTTGTGATATCCAAAGTCCCTCTGACAAAACTCTAGCCATCCTTTGGAAGTGCAGAAATTTGAAAAATTCCCTTTTATCAAGCAAACAATTAAATCAAATTCTTATTTAACTTCTTTTGCTGAACTCACTGTAGAGGGATGACTGATTTATTCTTCACAAATCTGAACGTACTGAAAAGAGAGTAACTCTGCATCTCAAAATTTAATTGAGGTCTGAGTTTCTGATGACACAATCGTTCGAGGAACAGAATTTGGTGAAGTCCATCAAAAGCCAAAATACCAGAAAACACAAAGTAAGAAAACTGAATGGACCCTTCTATCAAACAACAGGCATATTCACATTTGGAGAATGTATTTTTTGCTATCCAAACAGAAACCAAAAGACATTAGATAACTTCTGAGTATAGTCCACTGGGTTCACACTAAATAGGCGGATACTGAGATAGCAAAAAATGGATTTTTCCTAAAACACCTTCTTTGAAAAGAGAGAAGAAAGGTAAGGAAAATATTCTGGGAAATAGATGAAAATGGAAATCTTATGGACTCCTTGACTTCCCAAAATAGTTAGGAAAGCTATCAGTCAGTTTGAAAACTCTTCTCCATCTTCTTGTCTTGTAAGTAACACAAGTGATTAATTTATTAGTATTTTTAATCATTATTACTTTGAAAACTTTCTCTGCTAATTCCAATTACTAAAATACCTGGTATTTGGCTATATTAAAATTTTGAGTTTACATACAGGAGAATGAAAAATGATAACTAATAACAGAATAAAGCAGTTGACATAACAGAAGTGTTACATCCAGCTGTGGTATGTCACACAAGTCAGGTAAAACCCAGACAATCATATGAAGGGAGCTCCAAGTCTCATCAGAGGTGTAAAGATAGCTGGATTCTATAATGTTGGAAATCTTGCATTTCACTCTAAATCATCCAGTATTCACTTAGCTCAGAAAACACAACCAGACTACAATATAATTCCACTATGGTGGCAATGTATTTGAAGAACTAATTGTAGCCTCTCAACAAGATCAAAGCCTTTAGAGCAATTAAGCTTTTCTTCTTCCAACAGCAGGTTGAGAAATGTAAGTCTGTGTCTTTAAATCAGAAAATTGGAAAAACTACTGGAATAGTTCAAAATACCTTTTCCATCAGTCAACAATTAAAACACTGCTATGACACTAGTCAAGATTTCCATTTCTTCTTAATTTCTGTTATTTTCTAGTCATTCCCCTGCCCTGCAATAACTGATGGGAGGAGGGGAAAATGCTTACCATAAACCCCAGTTCAGAGAAACCATCTTTAATGAGAAAAATTTTTGAAACTACCATGCAAGAGAGAATTCTACCTATCCATACCTGACTGATTATGTCCCCTGTTGTGTATTAATGAAAACAAAAAAAAAAGAGGCAAATCAAAAGGACAATGGATAAAGACTGGAACCAAGAAGTTCAATAAAGAAAAAGGATTGACTATCACAGGATTTGACAAAAATACAGCAAAAGTAGGAAAAGAGCATGAGCAAGATGCAGCAACAAAGCCACGGCATAAAAATGGGAGAAAACAGCATAAGACAGTGTAATATCTGGATTTATTCAGCATGCTACACAAAAAACAAAGCAAAAAAAAAAGGCAAAACACATTTGATTTGAACTTGATATAGCCATAAAAGAAAGAAACTAAGGTCAGACTAGGGATTTTGCTTATTTAGATAATCTCCAACTAAAACAAAGGTGTTTCTAGAAATAGTTCTGAATACTTTCTTGAATATCCACAGACCTGTTAAAAAGTATATTTTGGAGAATATTAAGCAGGTATAAGAGCTCTTATTCTCCTAAAACAAAGATCCCAAAATCCAGGAGCTGTGCAGGTATAAGAGCCCTTATTCTCCTAAGACAAAGATCCCAAAATCCAGGAGCTGTGCTTATACATAGACCTCTGACATCTCCTTAGAATCAAAGATTTTCTTTAATATTTCACATAATGTGATACGTATCTTTTTAATGTCACACAGTAAGGAATACTTGCCTATGGTAGTACAACACTTCAAAGCAAGATCAAAGCAGCTACATCTGCTTGTGCCATTTTTAATTTTTCTATTATGCTTCACACAAACAGAAGGGACATTTACTGGATATCATTAAATAACACTGTAACAGAACACATCCCTTTCTATATTAGTTCCTTAACAATTACTTTCCAATAGTAAAATCAAAACTACAAAATGCTAATTAAAGAGTTTTCTTGCTTAGTATAGTTTCCTGAGAACCTAATGTTTCACTGACTTTGCCTTACTATTATTACCTGTTTATGTTACTATGTATTTCTACCTTTGGTAGAATTTTTTCTCCAAAAGAATTGCCTGCCTTTAGAGACATAACACTAACTGAAAAATTAATGGGCAAAGAGCTGCTATAATTGCAGCTCAGTATTTTCCAGTAAAAATACACTTTCTGCCCTTACCATTACCTTATAACATGTACCTTGTATTAATCATATTCTATGACTATGAGGTGGACTAGACACGTAGGAAAAACATTATTCTTGACTGCAAGAAACACAATAATTACTCCTCTTATAGCCTGCACTTTTAACAGCTTAACAACTCTCCCACATTATATATTCCTGGAGAAGAATGTATTTTTCTTGAATATCCATGCAATTTTAAAAAGGGATTTGGATCTATAATCGCTGGGTTTTAAATAATTACAAGGTATATCTTTTTTTAAAGCCTGATTTAATATAGCAAGAAATCATGTGGGACATCAGACTGAAAATTACTATTGCAGTACATAATGCTCTGGTATCTCTACGGTAAGAACACCATTGATATTTATCATCTTACCTTGCCACAAGAAACAAAATGCTCTCACAAATGGAAAGTAGTTTTCCATACCATTCACTAGAGTTCATTACATAAAAGTAACTTTACAGAATGCTAGTATTTTTAAATTCTTAGTAGTAGACACTAATAAGTTTTAAGCAGCAGTCCAATACTTGGAATCTGTCCCATGACTTCAGCTCAGTACAACTTTTATTTGGTCAAGACTACACATGCTACATAAACTTACTATTCAAGGTCAGTTGTCAATATTACATATTTGCAAACAGAGAACATGCTGCTACCATGTTTAATAGTTGCTTATTCTTAAGCCTATCTACTTTTGATTATGCCTTGGCGGGGGGTTTTCCTTAAGATTATTGCTACTATTATAGTACTACTACAATAAACCCATTTTTACTACAATAAGTTCCTCACAGGAATATTTCAATTTTTTTCTTTACTATTTTCTCATTTCATTCACATTCCTTAATAAACTACTCCATTAAAAATTTCCTTGCTGATATTTCTTGTCTCATCAAGACCAAACCCTCTAATTAGTCTGTTACTTTCAAAACTGTGAAATGTCTCATTCTGAATAAAAAGGAGGAAAATACGTGCTATAAGGGATTGCAAATTCTTTTAAATTGATTCAAGTTGCTTCAATAAATAAAAAGAAATCAGTAAACATAATAAAATATGTCCAATGAAACCATAAACAGAAAGCATTATATCATAATGGACATAAATTACAGATCATTTTTTTGTGCTGTAGCACCTGTATGCATTTTCATTTCCTGTCAGAATCTCTTACTAAATAAACTAATACCCTACAAAATAGGATTCTTTAATCTGAAGCAGGAAAGGAGAGATATTGACTTCTGGAATTTCCAGCAATGTCAAACCAGCACAGAGTGATATTCTGAGCTGGAAGTAATTCATGCCATACATTAGTATACTTACTAATCAGACAATAGCATAATTGATTTTGTATGTGCTGATACATTGACACTCAGGTTAAATCTAGTTGGCATGAGAATTAGAACAGGAAGAGAATTTCAGAGTCACCATCACAGGGTCTTAATACTAGTTAGGATTTCTCAGTTGTAGTTTTGTTTTAATGTTTAACAAGGTCAAAAACAGCAGTAACACACTTGACACATTAGCAGCCTTCCCATATGTATGAGAAGGTTGTGATGAAGGCTCAAAACAGAGGTGCACGGTAGTAGAATGAAAGACTTTCATATACTGAAATATGAAATGTTCTGCATGGAATGGAGGAATAGCTTTCTCACAATGAGAACAGCCAAGCAGTGACACAGGTCGCACAGAGATGGGGTGTTCTCACCTCAGAGATTTTCAATGCCTGACTGGGTACAGCCCTAAAGAGCCTATTCTGATTCCATAATTGACACTGATTTTAGCAGAAGACTGAACTGCAGAGACTTCCTGTAGACCCTTCCAACCTGAATTTTCTGACAACCCTATTATTTTTTTTGCCAGGTACAAAGAAACGGCTTCCTTCTGCTCTTCTGAAGAGCAGTGTTCAGGAAACGGCAGTGACTGGCATCAATACTTCTTCTGCAGAACCTCAGCACAAATCTTTTTCTTAAAAAACACAGATGTCAAGAAAACGCTATGACCTTCTCATTCGTGATTTATCCTTGTATCAGCAACCACTTATGGTTTCCATGTTCACTTTAAATTTTACAAGTTCTCTAGGCCCTCCCACCAAAAAATAACCTTTCCTTTTGTTATCTCTGAAGTTTTCTTTTGTGTGTGCTCTGAATGCTTCTCAGAAAATTCCGAGTTCCTATTATGCAACAGAATCTAGACTTATGCTCTTCCTAGCCTTCTTGTCATAACACTGAATTCCAGTAGTTGAGGCTCAACATGCTCTACTGTACTTAGAAAAGAAGCCACCATCTCAATCTCCCTGCAGTTTTTCACAACATGCACTACCTGGCAGCTAGAACAAGGCAAAAAGGCAGCCTACCTCCCTGCTCTCCAAGCACATGAACAAAAAATAACATCAAACTAGCAGCTGAACAAACAAAACAGGTGCTCTCAGTCACAGCTTCCATTGCTATTTGTGCAAATAAACTACAGACTCTGGAGTAAGGGCACTATTTATAGCTCTAAGCTTAGGTGTCTTGGATTTTTGGTAGCCCACCAACATACTCAAGAGTTTGTTGTTAACATACACACCAAACTGAGCTTTCCTGCAATTCTGAAACAATTCAATCTAAGAAACTTATATACATTTATGCACAGCTATGGATTTCATGCATGCATGTATTCCTTACACAACCTACTGCTTTTTTTGTCTTTTCTTTTTCTTCACTGTATGTATACATTCACTTTCACCACAACAGACATTTAAAAAGTCTCATGTGGATTTTTAAGTACATTAGATTCGTTAATACAACATTACATATCAAAGTTAAGCTCATATGAATGCATTAAGTATGCCTATTCCCATTCTTTCATGAGAATACTCTATAGTTCAATTTCAAAGCTTATTACTGTATATTAATTAGACCAGGAAAAAATAAAAAGGCAATCATAATTACTGGTTTCAATGCACACTTTCCATGACAGTTCTTCATACAGGCCACAACAGAACCATTGCTTCTGGTGGAGGATTTATTCAGATACACAACAAGAGAAATCTCACTGATTTTGTATTGAAATGATAAAATGTCCCACCTATCTTCTTTCAGTGCAAGTCAGTTCACAACTAAAGAATATCACTGAAAATTTTTATTATAATTTGAAATAAAGCCTTATACACAACTATATTAAGCTTAAATAATTAAGCTAAAGAAGAAATTCTGCTTAGGTTGCTTATCCATACTGTTTTTCCATCTGAAATTAGAGTTGATAATCTACCGGAGTTACACAGAAATACACAACATATCAAAATAATATTATTTACACACTGCATTCTGGGCCATCCTCAAGAAGGATGAGGACACATGTGGGTAATCACCCACACACATCAGTAAACTGTCTATACTGTGCAAGTTTCCTACAGCTGTGTCTTGCCACTCCCAAGCAACTAAGAGAATACACTCATACACTCCAATTTTAGACAGAAATTTCAATTCATACCCCACAAAACGAATGCAAAATTGACCATGTTATATGGAACAGAGATTAAACACCAGTATGTTGCAAGGAAGTGATTAGAGCTGAACAACCTGCATTACCACTAAACTCTGAAATGTTGGGATTTGCTGGCTTTTGTGTTTTCGAGTTTGGTGGCAAGGGAGCAGGCAAGAGGAAAAAAGTAGTTTTAAAAACAGGGGTATTAGAAAGGCAAGTCACTTATTTTAGTCTTTTTCCTAAGTGGTTAACAGAACTATGCAGCAGCTCCACAGTCCATTTTTATACGTACACCTGGGAAGAATACTGAATCCTGTTACTTTCCTCACTGTTACCCTGATGTGGTTTAGACCAGATGTTTAAATGTTACAGTATGTACATTTTCTTCTCTTCTTCCAAGGCAAAAGCAAAATAAGAGGAATATTTGACTTCACTCCACAAGAGACCTATTTAATAGTTTGGCGGTTATGTAAGTAAAGGTAGCTTGGCTAAGTCAATGTTGACGACATACAGAACGACATGATCCTAATGAGTTGGAAAATATTGGCTCTCATGAGATTCAACCAGATGCTACTGCGCTGAGAAAGCTACTGTATTATTGAATTTCATTTTTATGAGGTAAAATTTATTATTCAACCATTAAGGTATCCCACATGAAATCTTGCATAAAATAGTTTTACAGTTACTTTCTGGAAAATAGATTTTATTTTAACTTTAAGACATCATTTACATGAGGGATTCAATGCCTATTTGATCACCTTCAGTAGAGAAATGTAAGGTCTGCAAGCAATTTTCCCAAAAATACCAGATTAATGGAACCGAACTGTCAACAAAATAATGAACTACCTGAATAGGACAAGGAAAAAGTGGTAGCAAGTTCCAGTTTTCCAGAGTAAACTAAAGCCATGTGTGACTGTGTATGTATTTTCTTGGCAGACCAAAATGGTTAGAAACTGAGTGCTTCAGGTACTTACTAACAAATAATGAAAAAAATAAATAGTAAAATTACTCTATAGGATTAATCCTGCTCAACCTTTGAAAGATCTTAACTGGTGCCCTTTACCTCATATTTTGGTATTTTGTACACTTACTTTCATTTTTAAAATTGTATAATAATAATTGCAATAACATTAACATCTATACATGTAATAATGTAGAAAGCATGATGTATTTCAAATTCATGTAAGTTTCCACATTTATAGTGACTGAAATGCAAAATTCGGATGTTTCACCAGCAGAAGAATTAACATTATTTAACTGACATGTAACATGCTGTTATGCTTGTATACCAAAAGGATTATAAAATTAAACCAAAACATAAATTTCCAAAGAGTTATAAGTGGATTGAAGACTGCTTTTGTGCTATTTTTTTTATTTTAGATGCAATGCATTAAAAAGTTAGTAATGCTTTTTCTTGACCCATGAAAAAGCGCAAAAAGCTGTTTGCAGCTGTTTTACTTTCCGTTTGCTATGCTTCATTTTGTCACTTGTATTGCCATCTATTTTGAATTTTCAATTCTTTTTGTTCTTGCACAACTATTTCATGCAGTATGCATCAATCTTGGACTTGAATGATAAAGCCTATTCATTCAAGTAGTAAGTTTAATTATTTACATTATCTCTTTTTTTAAAACTATCTTGGCTTCTAAGAACCCTGAAAAGAACTTTTACCAACTAGGCATTTAAATATATGGATTACAAAAGGTGCAATTGCAACAAAGGGAATTAAGCACTTTCAGAAATTCCACTAAATTCTATATAATTTATAATTAAAATCCCACTCTTCGCAGAATTAAATAATCTCAAGCTAAGACAGACACAGTATTTAAACATGTTTATAAAAAAATTCTAGTCTAAAAATCATACATCTTTCTTGGCATACTCATTTTGTCTGTCCTCCACAAGTTCTGAGCTCAATCAATCACAGTGCTGTATGCATCTTTTACTGGAAGTTTTAAGATAAGAGACCTTACTAATATGTATGACAAATACAAATTCTAGGTAGTACAGGCACTTCATTTTTAAATTCTGCCAGAAACCAAACATACACAACTTGCTTTTGCGACTTCAAATTTTATCATTTTTTTCAGACAGCTTGTCTTTGGACAAGTTAATTAAAAGATAAAATCACAGGTGATCTAATGAAGATCACGATCTAATAACAAACTAGTAAATATTTGAGCAAAGTGTCTTTCCCCTAGTAGGAAAAGGTTTCTGAACAGCAGGTGGAGGAAAGTCAATGGGGGACAGAAAAGTGTTAATCTTCAAGCAATCTTCCCCTTCTGGTATTCCATTAATCTATTACCAAGAAGAATTTGTAGAGGATAGAGCTCAGAGAGGTTGTTCTAAATCCCTAGACGAACTTCAGCCTCAATTATCTTTGAAAGCAGTTTTGGAGCAGGAACACATTTCTGCTCCAGGTGAAAATTTAGGACAGAACCCCAGATATTAGCAATAAATTCTGTTCATATGTTTGTGGAAACACCCAGCGTAGAGCTCCCTTTTTAAACTAGATCCACAGAAGGTCTTTCAGCCATTACCTGGCAAACAGGTTCCCAAAGGGGCCTTTGTACCTTGTGTACCTGTGTACCTTGTGAGCCTCTCCACAGGGGTGAAAGGGCGAATATTCATGTGTTCTTCTCTGAGGTTTCCCCCTCCTGCAACTCATGTATCTGTACTTGTCTTCCTGTTAATTTTTGTTTTCTTAACTTTTACTGGTATTCTACTTTAACTCTTTCTACCTGCTTCTTCTTGTTTTATTTTCCTCTGCAGCTCTCTTCCCTTTTTATTACATGACACGCCTTCTCCTGTTTTTCTTCCTTTCCATTTTCTTTTCTTTTTTCCCTGTAATTTATCTGCTCCACTCCTATAGAACATCTAAGCCCATATTGTAAGTTTCAGTGATAAAGTTTTAAAACTGGAAGAGATGGCTGTGTTGGAAAAAGCACACAACTATACTTTCAACATAATTCCTGCTAAAAAAGATCTTTGCTGAGGAGTTAAAGTGATACCACGAATCTTTGTGAGTTCAAGCAATACTGAATTGATACGTTAAGGAAGCCCAACACTCAACAGCACCTGGCACAAAGCGCCAACAAAGACACAAAGAGCTCAGCAACAACTGTTTCAGTCCAATATGCTTCCATCACACACAAAAAGTGGCAATACAGATCAAGGCAGTTGAGAAAGTTGTAGGCTATATAAACAAATGGCAAACACATTTGAGATTAGGAGGCTATGTGCATGGAGCTACATAGAGAAGAAAAATTTCAAGTCTCAGTATATCTCAAAATTGGTAGAACCAACTAGCTATTGGTAGAATAGCTAGTAACTAGACCATTTCTATAGGAGGACACATTTCATTCACAGATAACAAAACAAGCATGATGTTGCACTAAGTAACAAGAATGTATAAAATCCTGTGATCCTGCCTGTAGCAGGCAGATTTGCTGGAAACCTCAGGATAACAGCATACCATTAAAAATAGAAGACAAATTACATATGCCCTTTTTTTCTTCTTTTTTTCAGAATAACATTATGTATAGGAAAGGCTTTTTTATTTATTTTTAACAGGGGATTAAAAACTGGATAGAGACATAGCTGTTTGTCCTGCTGCATTTTTAATTAGTTAGAAAGATGACTTTTAGAAGTTTGAAAATGTAAACATAGAAGAAAATTTGGGCTGCTGAATTCATGAAACATAGTTTATGAGTCTTTGTAACAGCAGAATGTAAGCAATTAATTTGAGAAAAGTATTTCCTGAAAAATAGGATAAAGTGAAGGAAAGGGAATCTTTGAGCCTATTGTTGATTTTTCCTGGAAGAACGCTACAATTCAATGTAAACATAATCAAAAAAGACAAGAGCAATAAAAAAAAAGTGTTTATAATTCCATTATTTGTACTAAATTGATCAAAGAAACAATCAATCCACAACACCATGAGGATGGAAAGCTATTTTTTTGGAGCATTTCTTCTGAGCACAGCCAAAAACAAGTTATGCTCAGACGGAAAACACAATACCATTGAAAAAAGGCAATTTTTTTCTTGAGAGTTTAGGTTACACAAGGAAAGATCATCTGTTCACCCACAGATTCCTGGAGACACAATGGCAGGAGGGGGAGCCCAAATACCTTGCCAGGCTACTGCCAGGCTCAACACACGAGCCGTGTAAGTCCACTCTGTACAAGCCCAAAGGAGGACTGGGCCATGCAGTGGCACGCAGGAATTCAAAACAAGGACTCCCAAGAAACATTCATCAGCTTTTGTTTTATGTTGAAGAAACTAAGCTGAATGTAAGTAAAAGTGTTTAACAGATGTGCCTTGTTTACTGACGAGTTCCTTATTGACTGCATTATCCTCACAGTTACTTCATTAAACAAAAGAGAAAAAAGGAAAAAAGAAAGAAAAATGACAAAAGAAAAGTTGAAATTTCAACTTCCCTGTGCAAATACAGTCAAGTATTTTTTAGAGGGTTACACACATACATGTTACTGTTAAAGTATGTGGAAGCTGACCCTAATTACAAGGATGACTTTCAACAAGGCATGATACTAAATTTTACATAGCAGTATTCCAACAAAAGGCAGTAGGCTTACAGAATCAACCAAGCCAAAAATCAGGACAAAAGGATTGACAGCAATCATTTCATAGCCTTGAACACAAAGCTGCCTTCAATCTAGTTAACGCCAAGTACAACTACAGAAGTGTAAAATTTACCAGGTGAAGCGTTAAGCCAGGAACAAGAGAAGATCAAAACAAGTGTATTACATTGTTCATTGACTTCATTTGAAGTACTTAAAATGTGGGCTCCAGATTTCCACTCTGCAAAGATATTGTTGGTAGAGTTGTTTCACAGTTCATTGAACTGATGGACTGAAACATGTTAAATAATAGGTTAGTTTGAAACTGTGCAAACCCTAGGAGCATCTGAAGTGATCAAACAACCATATTTTCAGTTTTTTCGTGGTGTGGATTGTAAACCTGCTATCTTCACAACTACCAGAACCTGAAAATAAAATGCCACAATCCCATCCTTAGGTGATGCACACAGAATGAAGGAATAAAGAGAAAAGTGACTTTTATGAAAGAAGGAAAACCTAAGTACTTGAAACAGTTATTCCAAGAGTTACACAAAAACACAACAGATCTTTTGCAACATTAGATGAACACTTAGATTTAACTTCCATAAATAGGAGTGAAAAAGAACAGAATTGATAAAAGCAGGGCTAAAAGATTTGGAGTCATCTAATCCAACACTCTGCTTCAAGTGATTTTCTACACTTAAATCATTCTCCTAACACATTCTCCAAGACTGGCAATGATGAATATTCCAAAATACCTGTTATTGTTGTTATGGGGTTACTCACAACAAATAAACAGTAATAGCACTAAATTATTCTAGCCTGCATAGAAATCTAAAAAAAAAATATATAATTTTCTGGATGACCTTTATGCACTTGAAAACTCTGGTTTCCTCTGTAAACTGGTCAAAATCCTTAATTTATTCCCAAAATCCATGGGTGTTTTGCAAAAGGATGGCAGATAACAAGTTTCATTATTTATGTAATCATCACCAACACTTGCATATCTTCAGCAATTTCACAACAGTTAAGTAACATTCATTTATGAAATAATGAGAAACATCTGCAGCCCTTCTAAAGAATTCAATGTATGCCATTGATTAATAAAGCCCTTAATAATCCAGCTTCACCTCTGAATGATCCTGACGTAATAACATTGTACAATATAAGGCAGCAAAAGTGGATGTTTCAGATGAGGGAAGCATGGAAAAATTATCCTGTATGGGAAAATTAAATGCATCCAGAAATTGGTGCCAAGGAGTGAAGCTGGGTGGCTTAGCTTACATCCTGGATTTTTAAGCTATAAATACCCATATACACACAAAAAAATACTCTGTTAGCTACTATAAGTAAAACCCTGGATTTAAAGGATATAATTGTATGCACACTCATTAGCAGTGCTCTGCACCACAATAAACAACAAAAAGCATTGAATATTTACCTGAAGTTTGGAAAACCTCATTCAGTAAAGCTTCATTTACCACCACTGAACTGACATTTCCAACAGGATGATACCAGCTCTGATAAATAGTTTGAAGCAGAAGGGTTTGAGCTCTTGTTGCTTGAACTGTCAAATTAGGGAGCTCAAAAATGCATTCTGTTAGTGGGACATGAGCTCGCTTGGTCCTGTTTAAAATAATAAAAGAAAAAAAGGAAAATCATTAATTTGGCGCATAAAAATAACCATTTTAAAACTTAGTCACAGCATATCTGAGTAGAAGCAGTTGGTTTGTAGGTTGGAACAGTGTGCCTATTAGCTTTCTTCTTGTAAGAGCTGATTCCACTTACACTGAAATGAAACATAAATGGGACTTGTTACATGATTTAATTTTATATCTCCCTCCAGAACACGACAGGAAAAATAACATATTTTTATCTAATTATCTCTCAGTTTTAATACATTCAATAAAAGCGATTCCATGTGCTCCCACCAAAATGAGAGCTACTCAAAATTGTGCAGATATTAAAACCACAGAAATTGTGTTCAAAAATTGAATGTTCAAAATTTTTTTGTTTATAAAGCTTACAGTGAATCACTAAATGACACATGGCCAGTGACCAAAAAAACATATACACATCTAGACAATATTCATACATCAAAATACAAACATGCCCACATTCCATATTTTGCTGATACAGCTCATTAAGTGATGCTACTGTTTTTCAGTGCCTTTTACCTTTTAATTGGGGAGAAACAACAGGAGGGGACAGGCATTTGATAAGGCAAAGCAAAGGACATTTGTTGGGCAAATACATTCCTCTGCGACAATATAATCCACCATCAACAAGAATGCTTTACAAAAACTATAGTGAAGTCAGTAACTTATGTTTTCTTCTGAATATACACACTATTAAGTGAAATAAAGCAACAGACTGATTTGCTACATTCAACAAAAACTATAAGGGTTCTTTAGCCCTCTCAGTTTGGAGCCTTTTCCTGCAGCATGCTTTCAACATTATCATTCTTGCCCTAATCACCTCCCACTCCATCACTGAAATGTACTTTTTCTGCTATTTAGCATTATTTTCTCTTATGTCCCACATGGCCAGAAGGTTGGAATTAGGTGATCTTTAAAGCTGCACCAAAGCCTAACCACTCCATGATTCTATGGCTCCATGAAATACAGTCACTGATGCACATATTAGCTCATTCTCATTCTGGAGAATCTCCTCCATTAGAAAATTATAGGGACATGCTTACAGCCCCTTAAAAATAAATAGTAGGTTAATGTTCCACTGGGAATCAGAACCTCAAATGAGGCAAAGCTGCTGTAGCTGCACACAAAATTCATTGGCCCTGGAAAAAAGCATGCTTTACCAAAATGCTCAGGGACTGAAAATGTAAAGACATGCAGATACTCAATGACTCTCCAGACTAGCAAAATCAAAACGTTCCAAGGAACTCTCAGAAGCAGCCATAATACATCACATCTGCTATCTGGGTCCAAAAGAAAATGCTAGCAGCGGTATGACCTAACATATGTGACACAGTACTAACAGTAGAGACTCTGCAGAAGGCTCCCTGAATTCAGAAGCAGCCCATTTGTGATGCTCAAATTCTAAAACCTTTAGCAGAATGAAGTGACACAAAATTCTGGTAATAAATAAACTTCTTGAACATTCTGCACCTGATTGGGAGAGTGGGCCTTCAAGACAACTGTGAAGATAAAAATACTTCATCACTTCTCAGACCCAGGATCACTATGCTCTAGATGAAGCAGCAGAGCAACAAAATATTCTGCTGCTAACACTTTTGGCCCATAAGCTGCAGATGTGTCTTCTGAAACATGGTTTGGAAATAAGCATTCTGAACATCTGAAGACATCTCTCAACTACTATGTTGACACAGTGATACAGCTAAAGATAATGTCATCACTTTGAATTTAGACTTGGACATACAAGCATTTACTTCAAGTCCCAAACAGAGTTCCTCCCTGAATTCTTTATCAATACCAGGAAACAGCTAAGTGAAAGCCATTTTCTCTGGAGCAGGAGGAATTAAGCTCAGTGTTACATACCTACAGTATAAATAAACATCAACACCTAAGACTGCGGGCTAGAACCTTTTAAGGTAAATCGAACAAAAACAGCACATGTAGACATAACAGTAATCCATTCATGCTAGATCTAAGGATTAAATGAAATGTCTCTGCAGGTCACTGTTTCTGCCCAATGCTTATAAAGGGACGTTGCAATATTTCTCAGCTGTGGATGTCTACACCACAGATCTGTGTCAGATAAAGCCCATCCACAACAGCCATTGCTCCCACTAAAAATAAAAATACAAAAATAAAAGAAAAACTGATTCTTATGAAAGAAGATACTCATAAAAAATTCCCAGAAAAAGGATGTAAATACAGATGAAGGACAAAGAACAAACAAAAACAGATGTTGCAACCTTCTGTAATAGCAATCAGTATCCTTTAGAACAAGGTTTTCCAACATCATAAAGCCTGGAATCAGGATTAGCTGTCTCAAAAATGCTGAGAAGGGGGAGGAAACTAGCAACAAGACTGCCTCTGACTTGCAACTCATTCGAAGCTAATGACACAATTATGCTGCCAGCTTCAAATGCCATTTGCAGAAAAAAACATGGATGAAGGAAAAACATTTCATGTTTATATGGGAGAACTCAGCCTTGTGTCTGGTAGCAGTAATTTCTTTCATATGAATACACACCATGCCCCACAACACCCCCACAAAAAGAGAGGTTTACTGTTTGAATAAAGCTATTTGTCTCTGGAGTTTGAACCTACCTATAGGTACAGCCTTTGTTGCTAGAAAAATCAAAACTCATTAGATGCCTTTGAAGAAGAGATCTTGTTTTAAGTCTTGTTTGTTTGGATTTTGTTTGTTTTAATAGAAGTCACAGACACCGAACAGTGAGCTGGAACACAGAAGTTACCTATGACCTGTTTGGGGAACTGTGCATCTCCCACCTGCCTCATCTGCTGAAAGCCAGGTACAGATCTTTCTGGAGTACTTGACCAGAGCACATTGCAGGCTCATTTCTCTCAGCTATAGCATGGTAGGTCACCAAAAAGATAAGAAATACCTGTACAAAACTCCTGAAGCTCCTCCTGTTTCATTTTGAAGTTTAAACACACTGCAAACCTTTCCTGGTAATGTTCTTCTCCCAAAAAGTATAAATCATAGAAAAGAAAGCATCCAAACATATTTGAAATCAGTGGTGTAAGAAATCCATTTTAAAAAAGCATTTTTTCTACACATCAGAAAATTACCTAGCCTGAAAATTAGAACTACTTTAAGGAGAGATGAAACAAAAGCTGAAAACAATACCAGTATTAAGTCAGGCAAATAGAGACAGATGTTGCCTGATTTAAAATAAAACAAGAAAAACAAACACCACTGAAGAAAAACACTTTGACTCAGACACCCAAAAGGAATAAAGCGCCTGGAACATATTCTGACCATTTCTACCACACAGCATGCACAAGAGGACACATGATCACTGTCTTGTGGATGCAATTAGATAAAACATGTGTCCCCTTTCAGCTCCTCAGATACACAAACAATGCTCTGCGCAACATACACGCATGCCTGTTGCCACTCGCAGAAAAGCTCTGGGTACTGTGAAAAGCACAGGTGGAGACTACAATTCTGTGACCTTTTCTGATGTTCATCCTGAGTTAGAATTGGAACTTGTTTTCCTAAAATTTCCTAGAGTTTAAATCCAAGCTCGGTAATTTATCAATATAAGCAGAATAGGCGTGCATAAGTAAAGTAGTATAAAAGGCAATTCTGTACTCAGGAAAATCCATTCCTGTGAAACAAAACAATATACGTGATAAATAATTCATTTTAGAACTCAAAGTTAAACAGACAGCACAACCCATTTCTTTTACTTAGAATTGAAGATGGAAAACTAGCTATGCATGTTAGGATTATGCATGCAGGCATTACCTGGAAAGAAATGTAATGCATAGCGACATCAGAATGTTTCCTGGTATTCCTTTTTTTTCCTTTTAAGCCATGTACTGTAATCCTTTATTATTTATCTCATTGCAAAAGTGCACTGTTACATTTTTCCTTTCCGGTATTTTTTCCTCTTGTTATCCTTACAGACAATATTTTCTCTATTTTCCCCCTCTTACTTCTGAATACTATTTTGCAGGATTAAAACCAAGTATTTCAGAACAAATTGTCTGAATATTTCAAAAGATGGGTTTCCTAATGTAAACTTGGGAAGGAACAAAGAAGTTAGAAAACATTTTTCAGCAAAATTCAGAATGAACATGACTCTACAATAAGTCCATCCAAACGCATTTTTATTAACAAATTAATGTATTTCAGAGGGAAACTGAAGAGCTGTGACAAATACAGCATACAATATAGCAGTGCAAAAGATTTCGCTTTAAAAGTACTATTTTGGACTATTCAACTAATACATATTACAGCTAATTGCAGCTACTGTACTGACCTATGCTACATTCAAAACTTAAAAGTTTCACATAAAATTGTCCCTTAGGAGTAATAACAGCATATGTTTTTAAACAATATGCAAATTTTACACTTACTGTACTTTAAGAATCCCATAGGAATAAAGTCTTTTGGTCCTTGTAAGATAAGTTGGGAGGAATGGGAAGTTGAAAATAAATCCTTTTTTATAGAAAAAGAAATCAAGGCAGGGGAAGCATTGAACCATGTGTGCAGCAAATGTTGCTTAAAGGAAATTTTAACTAGACCCAGCTAGTGATGAAAGAACAATTATAATTCAGGATTTATTATAATAGTTTTGAAACACAAATTTAAAAGATCTTAAAATGTAAGTTTGCCACCAACCTGTACCTGCTAATATGGAAAATACATCATTAATAAAGTACTGAGCTATTTTTAACCAAGTTTTATGACCCAAGAGATATATTCAAGTAACAAGTGAAAATACAAGTACAAATAATTTTTTTTCCGTAAACCAAGTAAGATTCGTGTTCCTATACCTTATTATTAAATTTGCATTAAGCAACTTCATATCAAAACTCTTCACCATATTAAAAAATTTGTGGCACATAGTTTGAGTCTAAAACCACTACTCAAACTGCATTTTAAAACTGCAACAACAATAGGAATAATTATTTCTCAAGTCTTTACACTCAAGTGTTAGGATGCAGTTCTGAACATATGTTCATTTAACTGAACAGGTTAAAAAACTACCAATTCAAACACTCTTCTCTAGGGGAAAATAAATCCTAATGCAACTAGCAGGATAGGCTACTCATTAAAGCTGAACTTGGACAAGTTCCAGAATAAATTTAAGGAAATATGAACAAGCAAGTCTTGCTGTGTAGTGGCATGGAGTGAAAATGAAGCTGTCCTAATTAAATGATTTTTAAATACACTTTGGTTGTACCCAGTTTGCTGACAAACTGTAATACAGACTTGCTTAAATATTTGAATAAATCTGGCATACCATTAAAGAAAATAGGGTTTTTTGCTGGTTTTAAATAAAAATATGAATTGGTCCTTATTATACAGCATGCATAGGCACCAATATAACCAATCCATGTAAGTTCACAGGCCCATTATGAAATATTTTCAGTTTGTAGACTTCAGAAACAGCAACTCATTCTTGTAAAATCAACACCTCAGAGTGATTGAAAGAATATAGTGGTGAACAGCTGGGTCCAGAGGTTTATACAGAGTCCCCAACTGCAAAGCTGGAACCTGCAAAATGTTTGAAAAAATTTGATTTTTGTTATTACTCATATCCTGTACAGTAAAACACGATTAGTTCATTTTTTCCAAAATAACAAAACCAGTAACCTGCTACTAGAACCCAGCAACTGTGCCTTAGAAGAACCTGAATGTAATCTACATGCCCAAATAATTTCAGTCACTATTTGCACACCTTTCCTCTTAGGCAACCAGAAAGTGTATGCTGGGTTTATATGACATGAGCAAAGGCTTCATCTACAAACCTACAACAAACCTGTATTTCTACGTAATATGATGTTTCATATCAACTTTTTTTTAAAAATGAGAATTTCAATCTCTTTTCTTAACATTTAAGTAACTACTATTACTGTAAAGGAAACAATGTCTAGCTACTTAATGACAAATATCAAACCTCTGAAGGGAACATGTGGGAAGGGAATTGGAACTATTATTGTTTGAAATGCAAAACTGAAGTCACTGCTACTCACAAAAAACCCCAGACATGTCACACGGCCACACACATACTAACACAATTTTCAGTCTTCAGAGAGCAACACACAATTACTCATGCTAGAGCACCAAGTTAATTACTATTAAAAAAAACCCCAATTAAACTTGCTTTAGAACACTTCATTCCAAAACCATCTCCAAGAGTGATGTCTTCAGAATTTGTGCTCTTCTACAGACTTCACTAAAGGCTGTCTTACATCATCTCTTACATAGGGGAATTTTCAGGAGCTGCAGCTGCCCTGACCTCTTATTTGTAGGAAACATTGTTAATCATACAATTTATTACAGGAAGAAAACAATGAACTTAAAGGTTAACCATATTTTTCTTTTTTCAGTAAGTCAAAACATTAACTTGGTATTTCTGAAAATTTAGGATATGGGATTAGCAGAGAAGAATGCTATCATTTTAAAAAGACTTCTATATAGATTTTTAACATTAGTTCTGAAATATAAAATGTCAGTGATGAAAAATCTTCTGTAAAGTGTTCAGTCACATGTGAACTTCAAAAAAACTGCCACAGATTTCCTTTAAACAACTGAGAAAACAAAACAGCATAAGCAGAGTACAAACGTTAATATGGCTCAGGAAATGAACAGAAGCTATCTATTCTCAATTCTCAGGACAAGTGTGTGTTTTAATGGAACAGTAAAATTCAGCTTTATACAGCAAAGCAAAAATAATGCATATTACAAGAACAAAAATCATAAAATTAAAAAATATTTAAAAGAAAGAAGCCTTTAAAAAAAAATCCCTTTTAAGCAAAGAATGCACAACTCTGGACATACGTTAGAAGCTCTAAACTTGGGTTGTATTTAAAATAATTTTATTAATTTTGTCCCATCTCGGCATTAAAAGTCATGACCATTAGATTAAAAATTATGATTGCTACATGCAAATAATAATACTGGTTTATGAAGCAGCAAGGAAGTGAGAAACAGTGACCTTTATCATAACCTGCTATGAGACACCATGAAAAAGAAGTGTGCAAGAAAAAACAAACACCTGGAATGTGAGGTTAGGAAGGTCCTAATTTCCTGCAACATGATTCAAGCCTTACTAAGCATCAGACGAGTCTTTTTACCTGTGGATTGAATGTTTCAGAAAGCAGGCAAAAGAGCAGTCTATGATCACTTCTAGCTAGGTCATTGCCTATGTGCCACAAAATACAACAGATCTGAACTAAAAAACTGTTGATACCAAAAAGGGATTGGAGGTTTTCAGTCTTATTTTTGGACACATGATAAATCAAGGTGGCGGCTGAAATTGTAATGCAGGAACATGTTAAACCTACAGCTTCATTAGAGAAACATATTTAGAATGTTTAGATTAAATTCAGCCTACTGGCTCATCAGTGGGACAGATGCTAGGGGTCTGAACTCCCATCAAATTGCAAGTGGATATCAGTGACTAATTGCTATTTCTTTCTTTGCAGAAAACGCTTTTTCTAAGCACTAGTTAATACTTGTCCCCAGAAAGAATCATTAAAGTGGTATGAGCAATCTTTAAAATTACAAGTTTCCTGCTCTGAGGAGATAACAAGCAGACCTCAGTCTTCTTTATGTACTTAAGTTGTTTGATGTGTGTAAACTATATATATTATGCATAAAGTTACATCTTTAAAGAACTGCATCTTCAGAACCCCACAAGGTGTGAGGTGGAGATCTGAAAAAAAAAAAGGAATAAGGAACTTTCCTCATGGAATGCCCTCAATGCTAATTCAGGACTTTTAAAAATCACTTACACTTTAAACATCCAGTCTTTCTTTACTTCTGTGAGAAGGTCTAACTTTTTGACTTGGATCTGGGAATCTTTCTGTTGTTGATGGTGGTATTAGTGAGAACAAGGAAAGGGATATGACATTTAGCTGTATTACGTTCAACAAGTTCCAAATACTAGGACCATAAGAAAAATCAGCATTCATTATAGTGGGCAAAAATCAAAATGTATTACAAGCAATAAAAGCCAGAAACAAGTCTGGAAAGAAGCAGGGACTTTCAATAGGAAATCACTGGCTTAATGAAGATAGTACAAAGGGAATCAATCATGTAAAAGCAGAGAACTTCTACACCTACATTTTAATTGTGCCTTGTACCTAAATGTGAGAAAGACATCCTACCTGAAAAAGCAGCAATCCCAAACTAAACGCTATCATTATCATTTATCTTATAGGCAAATGTTAATTGTGCGTGGGGGACAAGAAGGAATCAGGTGAAACTTGCTGATGCTGTAACTAAACAGCTGCAGATGACCAAAACCATCAGAGGTGACCAGGTAAAAGTAGCCAGTGGCCATAAACCTCCAAACCACAAATATTTGTTTATTAAAGCAAAGCAAGCATTACTCTTTTTTATAGTTTTTAGAAATCCAGTATCATTGCTTTGGATACTACAGTGTATCCAATCTCAGTAGCCACTGGGGTGGTACAGGGTTTGGGGAACTGGCTTCCCACAGCGCTTTACTGTCTAGGGAAGTAACCCCATCCTCTCCCTTTTCCTCTCCTCCTTCCCCCTTCACACAATCCCAGAAGCAGCAGAAACAGCCATTAAATCAATCCTCTAAATCTGCCACACAGAACCATTTGGTTGCCATTAGCAGGTAAAACAGGGAGCCAGAAGGGCTCAAACATGCTGGTGCTCAGTGAAGAAAACTGCACTGACAAACCCAGTTCAAAGGTCTTCTTGGGAACTAACACAGTTTCAAATTCCTTGCTAAAGATTTAAGAGCTGAACACAACCCCAACTTCAAGTAAACACTAACAACTGATCTCAGTAAAAAAATTTGTCCAGAAAGGTAAGTGGGATATGATTTGGGGGCTTCCGTGAATTTCTTCACTAAAATTTTTTGCATGCTGTTTATTTTCCTTCATAAATAGATACAATATTTTGGTGGAAAACAGGGACACATTTACACTGAGAGAAAAAAGGTTACTTGAAATTCTGGCAAATTTTTTATAGCTAGTCAGAGAAGTGAGAATGTTCATGTCTGCATTAGCAAAACAAAATTAGTATTTGCACAAAAATTATGGAGGTGTCACAAACAAAATACACAAGACAAAAAGAAACAAAGCTATACTTCTGTACTCACTGCCAACTGCTGAATTCTGTCAGATCCAGAAAGATAAGTCACAATGGTTGGAGTTGGAAGGGACATCCTTTAAATCCAACCTCACTGCTAAATAAAAGGACTTAACTCCACTCTTTGCCTTACAGTACCTCAAAAGCCAATTCCACTATCCTTTAAGAGAGAAGTTACAGCATCAAAAAGAAGTTGCTGGAAACACGGAAGCACATTTTGTTTTTCTGATTACCAGAAAAGCCCTTAATATAGCAAAGGATGGATCAAGGGTGTCTTCAACAGCAGGAACATGAATGGACAAGGTGTGCTAATGGTTCACATGTATACACTGCATAACTGCAGAAAGAGTACAAAGCCCCTAAAATTATTATTTTGTGGCCTCATTAAGTACCAACCTCAAAAGAATTTTAAAGGCTATCAAAAGCTATTTAAAGCAAAACATTAAATCTCAGTAAATGCTTTAGACTTTATACTTCAAAGACTACAATTATTGTTAGATCTAAATTTACCATCTTTAAGTACCGACTCCAGCATTACTTTACCCCATTCATTTCACAAAAATAACATAAACTTTGAAGCAGATTCTATGGATATAGTTCTCCTGTTTTCAGTTTTGGTCTATTCATTGTGTCTCATAACACATATTTAATTAATTAAAAATTCCACAAGCCCAAGTGAGTCTTCAAGACCATCAAAATTATCACATACACATATAAAGAAGAAAAAATACTGTCAGTAAAACACATCAGAAAGACATTTTCTTGCATTATATATATGCACAGCCAAATCAAACACGTATGCAAAATCAAAGTTATACAAGTACTTTCAGAGCAACAGACTAAGTCAGTGACATAAAAGTCCCATTTCCATTTGCTCGTTTAAAATACATAAGTCAGATTCTTAATTCTGTCATTCTCCATGGACATTTCTTCATTATCAAATAAGTACTGTAAACATGTTTACCAAATATTCCCTTCTATTCAGTTGTTCATTTGGAAATCAACCATTAAACTCAAAAAAACCCCAAGTTAAACATCAGCTAAGAAAAGAATCGTATCGGCTTTTGTTTCAAAAAAATACATGTTATAATGGGGAAAAAAAATCTGATCAACTGAAAAACAAATCTACAGTTTTTGTACTGGTGTCTGAACTAACATAATCCTTCCCATTTCTTGCATTGATAGTTGAAGTATCTGCAACAGATTTATCCAAATGTGATAAACTTGTTTGTTCTCACAGTTTACTGTAAGAGCTTCATAAGCCACCTGAGCCAGACTTGACTTGTTCTCTTTTTTGTTGTTTGTTCAAGTGGTCCTGTAATGTTCTCATCCAAAACATGCCATGCTAAAAAATCTAGCTCAGAAACTGGGAGCTGGTGCCATTTGGAAGATTAAAACATAATGAAAACCAGACAATCTTTACCAAACATACAGGCCCAAATGCAGGTCCAAACTTTCACATGTATTCAATACAGTACCTGTTCCTCACTATGTACACCTGACAGGTTACTTTAACTTCTTTTAAAAGGCATTGCTAAAGAAATAGCAATAAAAAATATAAACCTATAAACAACTAGGATAGAGGTGCTTGACGAAAAATGCTGAGAATGCATATTGTTTGTGTGTAATGAAACAAATACTTAGCTTCGAACCAAAGAGACCTTGATCTACGAGAAGAACTATTCCTATAGAAAAGAAAAAGCACCTCTAGGTTGCAGAGGGAACAAGCATGAGAATACAGCAAACAAACGATACTGGAGACAGGACGGTATATTTCTCCCACCTGGAGGTGAACACAGATGCAGTAAAGATGCTAAAGTATTATGGATAGCTGAACATCAATAGGAACCTTTATATTTGGGTTGTTTGAGTCAAGATAAATACAGCTTTTTTTTAATAAAATGTTTTCAGCTACCATTTATCATGGTAATCAGCTTCAATTGAGAGTCACACTAACATGCTTGTAAGAGTAGGTGCATAATTTAAGACTCTGGTTTCAGGAACCTCACTTCAGATGGAAGCGGCACCTACCACTTGAGAGTGAAGCATAGAGTCAAAAAAGGCTATGCTACAGCTTGGCCAGCATCCTTACAATGCTCCATGAGCATAGTGAAGATAACCATAAAAAGATAAATAAAATCAGCAATTCTATATAGCTTAATCAATAAGCATATAGCTTATTCAAGACACCTTTAAACACACAGCTTTGGTGAAGGTGGATTATTTGGTACACAAAGCAAATAGTCTAATATAGTTCCCTGCAGAATTACTTTTTAAGTCCTAATGAATGAAAAGCCTTTCTTTTTTTCAAGTTATTGTATTTTGGGACTAAAAATGCTTAAAAATTCTTAAAATAAAACAGTGTTTTGAATCCTATCAACTTCCATGGCAGTGCCTTAAAAAGAAGATGGAAAGAAAAAGCTGAAAGAGAGTAACTGCAACACTAAAGTACAGTTCTTCAGAATTCTGTGTAGTAACCAACATTGGAATGGGGCTGGGTAGCAGAATGACATGACCATCAGTTTCAGGGTGCATGTTTCAAGCACTCAGCCTCCATAGCCTCCAGTCAGCTATGGAGGCTGAGTGCAGGCTCCAGTAATGATCTGCGCTGTGCATACTGCTGACCTGTTTGCTTGCTCTCCACCAGCCTCAGGCCAGGGCAGCTGGCAACTTTCTCAAACAATGCTGAAGGGACCAAGCATGTCAGAAGCTGTCCTCAGTCTGAAGCCTAACCATACGTCCTTCTTAGATCTAATTTTATTTTTTCCTGCCCTTTGGGAGTGGAAGGGAAAGCTACAGGTAGGTATGCATATATGAACTGAGGCACGAGAAGACACCAAGCCTCAGGTCTCAGACGGGTTTCTAGCAATGCGTCATTTAGAAGTAGAAAAGTCAGCCCAGAGACTGTATTTCTCTTCATAATTCAGAGATACACTTAGAGGCGGAAAAAACGAACCAAACTGCAGAACAAATTCTGGAGAAACAAAGGGCAAACTTTGTGCAAAGAATTGCCACCAGTGCATCTATCTAGTCAGAGTCTACATGGGTAAAGCCTCACAGCAGAGAACATCCAGAAAATCCTAACCAGGTCCTTTTATACAGATAGTGTTACCACTAAGGAAACCACAATTTCTAAATACATCCAGTGCAAAAGGAATATATATTAGGGACTCACTTTTTCTTTAGGATCTATGCTACTTAACAACATTTCAGCTTTAGGAGTGGGTTTTTGTTACCTTTCACCAGTTTCTAACCAAAATGCAGCTTCAAACCTGAAAATCCTTCACATTTTGAAATACCATGTGCTTGTTTCTAGTACAAATGCCAGCAAATACTGATGGCAACCGTTAAAAAAAAAGCATTAAATATTCACCATGCGTAATCACTTTCCCTGGACAGATATTAGTTAATAAGCTTAATTTACTTTCACTGAAGAGACTTGACAATTAATTAATCTAAATAACTACACTGGAAACACTCCTGACTACCCTTTAGTGTCAACTCTGCTGAATTTCCTCCTCATGGACAATACTGAACAATACAACTGCTTTCAATTTACGTTGATTAAAAGTGCACTTTTAACAGATTTGCTGAATGCTGCCTGCCACATCTGCTGAGAAAGAGTAACATTCGATCTGGACTTGATTTTTTAAAAAAATTAAACTGGAGGTTTGCAACTGAAGTTAATTTGTTGTCACACTAATCAAGCTGCAAGTCATGTACTCAGAATGCAAAACCCCTCCCATTCCAAATGCTTTTCTTGGTAACCAGCAACAGCTCCTTTCAGAAAAGTGCTGTTGAAAAGTGCCCCAAAATGTTCTTGTTGAAACTTAAAATGTTAATATCACTGCAGATTGGAAATGTTCTACATGAGTTCTTTAAGCGTCTTCATCCTCATACAGAAGCATGACCCCCTTGAACTTTTATAAAGCAAGGTTTGTTAAATCAATGAAAAGTCCTTCTGTTAAAGCTGTTAAATCACCCTCCATTATTGTTCTCAGTATGTTCTCAATATGCTATACTTATACTGACATACTTACTCCTCAAACCCTAAGATGCACAGTAAATCAACACTGAAAGTGTCAGTCACTGCTCATCTAATATCCTACCAAAACCAGCTACCAACAAATTGATTTTTAAAAATCTGATTTAGTATTACATTCTTTGATGCATTTTCTAGGCAATAGCAGAGAAGGGGACAATGCTGAAGCAACCCAGCACACTGCCTAGACTGACTGTTCACATGTGAGGCAGTACTACACAACCACATCTGCAGAACCCAAGAGAACGACTGTTGTGTTCTGCTTTTGCACAGCCCCTATCACTGCCATATCCCAATAGTTCAAACAGGTTTTAGCATGTGCCAGATCCAAGTGACACAATGCTAAGGTGGCTGAAACTCCCCTGTCCCATAGATTGAACGCACATCTGTTCAGGCATTCAACCCTAGATCTTTTCTGTTTTGAAGAATACCCCAAATTTTCATCTGGCAGTTAAATTCAATTACTGACACAACTAATAGTCACAACTGAATGCTACAAAATCAGTTTCATGTGTTTTCAACCTGTTTCTGCTTCTGACCCAAGAAATGAGCATGCCCCTCAACTGCCCATGTGAAATGCAATCCACACCCAACCTAAATTGACATTACTCTTGATCTACTGTGACTAGCCAATAAAACAGGCTGCCAAAATCAAGACCAAAGTGTCAATTTATTGGAAAGCTTCCTAGATTTATGATCTAATGCTCAGTTTGTAGATATCTGGTTCTGGGTTACCTGCCAGTAGGATCTGCTTACCTCTTACTTCACTGAACCTCATGACAGCCACATCTCATGACTCTAAAGCTCACAAATCTACCATGATTTCTAGTTCTAAGCAGATTACTGCACTGGACATGCCCCACAAAGATGTTTTAATAAAAGAAGTAACAAAAACAGATAGTTCACCTGATCCCCCATTATATACTTTTAATCCTCTCCTTAGTGAGCAGCAAATCCTAAAATCTCCTACTGTCATCACAGTAGCACCTTGTTGGCAAAGGCCACGTCAGCAGAATTTAATTCCCTTGCTAAACAACTTCTTACAGTGTAAGAAGCCAGATCTTCATCCACCACTCTGCTTGAGGAACAATGAGAATTGCTCTCACTCCAGTCAATTCATGGGGATACCGTTAAATGCACACGGTATTTACAAGATGACCCCTAAAGCAGATACGAGCAGGTGCACATCCTGACTAGAACCTGTAATAACCTTAATCAACTGTGTTAGAAGTCTAACAATGGATTATATTACTAAGAATACAATTGTGTGGCATACCAGGTACATGGCTTTGATTAAGAGAGGGATGCTTGCCTTGTAAGGGAACACATGATGGAAGAAAATGGAAGTAAAGCTACATAAAAAATACAAACACCTTCACAATAACAAAAAATTGAGCAAAACCCTATACAGTAATGTATAGTTTGTATATGTATATATGTAGCAATGACGGGGTTAAAATCCTCAGGTTTTGTAATGTTAATATTAAAGCTAGAAAACAGAAACGAAATTGTGTGTACAAAGCAACCATTTCACAACAGCACAGTGACAAAATCAAAATCAAAGTGAGGAAGTCAGGAAAGAAAATAAAATGCTGATGTTCAGGCTAGTGGTAAAGTATATTTCTCAAAATCTTTGCATAATTGTTAGCCAAAAGGCAGTTATAATGTTATGTGCCAATCTACTGTAAATGTAGCAGATTCTAAGGAAACGTTTACCTTTACAGTTAAATCTGTGTTGAAATAATAAGAGCAGCTACACTACAGAAACATTCTTAGGAGTTCATAAAAAGAATCTACAGAAAATGCACATATTTATTCCATGTGAAGAGCACTGCATCTAAATTTCTGAAGTGGTCTTTCAGAACTACAACTGTAGATATTAATAAAATAACTATGTCAGGTCAGTAATTCCCAGCTTTCACAAGTGAAACAAGTGACAGACCTCTGGACAGTTGAGGTGCCCAGCAAGTGATACATGTGACTACCTTTAACAGCAGAGCAAACTTTAAACTTTTGTCAGCTTTTATTAGTAATGATTAGTAATTCAATAAAAACACTGAAGAAATGAAACTACAAAGCCAACACAAATCAAATCTCCTTTTACCAAAAATCCTTCTTCGTCAAAACAATGAAGTGTGACAGAGATTAGCACATTGCATATATTTAAGATGAAATTTATTTCTTAACACAGTCTGCAGAGAATAGCTCAAAAGAATCTTCGCGGAAATTGTATCTATTTAGCATCTCAAAGACTTTTTTTCTGTTTACCAATAATTATTGAGATCTAATTGCAATTTTTTGTTCAAGATTTTTGTTTGGATACAGTAAAACTCAAGAACAATCGATTAAATGCTCTGTACTCTCTAATAATTCAAGGGCAGACCATGAAGTCCTAGATAATAATTTACCCAGCAGGTCCTCAACCTCTTTATAAAAGGTTAATTCACACACTCAAACTTAACATGACTAGCTATTAGTCAACTCTGTACTGGTGCTTCCTTGAAGACAGCAAACCAACAGCTATTGTTCTGGTCTCAAAATAATAAAGAGAGATTCCACTACCAAGGAAACAGATCTCTTGAAAGTAGACTCCAGAACCAAGAAGCCGAATAAGAAGGAATCATGGATAATCATGTAATCCTCACTTATAACCTTATTCTACTAGAGCTCTGTCTCAAAATATGTCACAGGTAGAGAAAGTAAGTGAAAACCTTCCTACCTGAAGAAAAACAAGAGTCTGGAACACTTATTTAGAGAAGACAGGTTAAGAAAAGCAATGAAATAACACACATAACTAGACCGATATCAAGTTCAAAATACACAGAGGACACTTCAGTATCAATAAGATACCAGAAAAATAAAAGGAAGGCTATTAAGAATCTATACTCTGTAATGTTAATTAAGCATTCTTCAGAAGTACAATGAAGTGATATTTTACAAGTGATAGAAGGTTAGAACACTAAAGTGTCTCACACCAGATTACCTCATCTGTTACCACAGACATTGTAGCCAAAAGAATAAAAGAAAATCACCTAATTCCTCTCAAGATTTCTGTTTGGCAATAAACATTCTTGTCATTCACTCTAGGCTTTTAACCATATTCTGCTAATTCTCAGTTGGTTTTAGGCATCCTCCTGAAAGCTCTGAAAGCTGCTTTACAATCTGGCATGCAACACTACATAAAGCAGTTGTAAAATATTGACATTAACATTGTATTTTGCATCTTGTTACGCTTGACAAAAACAAAAGACCAGATGGTTTGTACTTTCCAATAAAAACAGATTAGCTATGCAACTTAAAAGATGTCCAAGGCTTAGTTAACTAGTGAGTTTGAGCACATTTCTTTCATATGAATAAAGTATATTAACTGAAATTAAAAGAGACATCAATCTAATAGGTAAACAAAATAGCACTTTATGGCCATTTATGGTTATTTACTGGAATTTACTGGGCTGATGTTGCTGAAATTGTATCTGTTAAAACATCCTGCTAATGTTTATCAACTAGTCTTAAAAAATTAATATTACTACAATATTTTATACACTGTACACAACATTTTGAGATTATTGTACTGAAACTAGAAAAGAAACCTATTCTACTGATTTATGTCAGAAATAAAGTTGAGATTTTCACTGCTAACTCAAAACATACTACCTAAGGGATTCCATAACAGTTCATAAAATGTCTTTGTTTTTAAAAGGTATGGTCTGTGGTATGTATTTTCTACGAAGAAATAGAAGAACATATGTAGCATCAGATGTGTGTACTTTAAGAAACTCTGGAATGTGAAATCCACAAATCCAAATAAAGCAGGTGGTATAATTTGGGAGGGAGGACTGAATTTAAGTTTAATGACATTACCAGGTTATCCTACCAGACTAATTCTCACTCACTGCATGACTTCAATGAAGCTCTCAGTCCACATGCTGATTTCGATTTAGTTGAAGTGCTATTTGATGCATTTCATCTGGAGTTTTATTCACTTCAAACTACACTTCATTTAACCAGGCTGCTGCTGTACTCATTTGTTTTTCTACTTTATTACTCACAAATTGGTGTTGCTTAGTTTAGATAAATTGTTGGAATAAGTTCATTTTATAAAGTTTTTTATTTCATTAATAAATAAATAAGCCATAGAAAGAGATCATATCACAGGGAAAAAGTGAGAAAACAATTAAAACACACTAGACCACAATAAGTTTTGGTCTAACAACATCTTCTAATAAATGCCGATTGACAGTTTGCTGTTTCAAGGCAGGACCCTTCCCCTGCCTCCAACTCCCCAAAACTACAGCTCTTTCCAGCTGGGCATGCATTGTAATACAATGCATTTTTACAACAAAGAGACAAAGAACATGAGAGAGGCAGATTTTATGAAGTGCAAGTGTGAAACAGTGCATGAGGAAAAGCACAAGAAACCAAGCATGAGCGAACAAGAGATGGAGCACAGCAACACAAGCGCACACAAAGAAGAGCACAAGCACCGTAATGAGAAAGCTGCAGCACTTGAATACCATGAACTTGTCAGATGACAAGATTTCCTCAAAACTTTGTCTGTAAAAGAATTTTTTTGATTTTGCACAACTAAACATGGAGTTCATAATAAAGAAATTTAAGTTTGCCATTCAACACTAATTCATTCCTACAATTTGCTTACCAAGATTACTAACCAGAGCTTAGTGTTAAATGCCAGATAATATATGGAAAGGCAGTCAATTTTAAGGTCCTGAAGTACTCTGATTACTGCTGATCATGGTGTATCCTGGAAACATTTATTTTTTAGCAAAATGTTAAAACACAACAGCAATTAATTTGAAATTGTTAATATTTTTGTAAACTATTGATACAAAATATGACAAAGTCAGTTAGGCTGCTACCACCTGGTGGTGTGCTGATAATGCTAAAACCCATTTGCATTTAACATGGTATCACAGCTAGTGAGAAAAAAATTCGTGTATTCTTTACATGACACTAAGAACAATCATAGATGTAGTCCTTCTTTGTATAATCCATTATGGTTTCACAAACAAATGTATCTTACAAATTAGCTATACGATACAATGTTTGAAGCCAGAGTATTTAACACATTAACATGCTTTCTTACTATCTTGTAATTTTATGTAAATTTTGGCATGGATTTAGTCATAAAGTAGTATTACAGACAGCTACTGCTCAAAATGAGGGATAAAGAAAACCAATACCTAGTCCAAAGTACTGCCAAAATGCATTTTCCTGAACACAGTTTTTATAAATGCAACCTATTAATATGAACTATTACACAGTGACACTTACGATCACAAGATCTGAACTGTAGAGATAAATTTAAATACTGAATTTCCATGGCATTTAAGGCTAAAAAAATTTATATAGCTTATTTCATAATAAAGTACAGAACTGCTTTCAGAAGAAAAATATTTGTATTTAACATCTGAACTACTACAAACAGTTTAAATATCTGATCACAATGTTGAAACACTTCCACCCATAATGAGAAACAAATAAAAACGTAGTAAAAACATTGTGGGGTTGGGATGTTTGGGGGTTTTACCCTCCCAACTTGCTGCTTTTTACTTGGTTGAGCTTAAAAAAGAAAAAGCTGACCTATTCCGTTAAAAACACCAAGCTTGCCATCAGCATGCCACTTCTGCTTTTGTAGCAGCTCGAGAAAGAATGGTAACTGGTTCCAGGAACCTACAAGGTCTAGAAGAAAGCCATTTACCACAGGTCTTCTGTATCACAGAGTATGCTGATTTGGAAGGGACCCACAAGGATCATCGATCTTAGGTGAATGGCCCATATAGGGATTGAACCCTTGACCTCGGCGTTATTAGCACCACGCTCCAGTTCTCTCGGCCAAACAAGGGTCTAAAATGTTTGTTGACAGCTATCCTTAAAAAGTTATTAACAATAACAGATGTAATAGCAAAATATGATATAAGAGACAGAGAAGTTTAGGGATATATATAAATATATATATTTATACTGGTATTTTTAAATCACTCTTTAAAAATGCAAAATTGTGCAAATGACAAACACACTGTACAGGCTTAATGCTCACCAATATTTGGGGAACTTGATCAGCTTGCCATAAACAGCAGTACTGAATGAGGGGATAACTGGAACAGGGATGCAGTATAATCCTTTACTGTCCAAAGAAGTCAGTGCTGCTTGAAAACCAAATATCTGGAACAAATTCAGTAGGTCAAATGGTATATTATCACATGATTAGATTACTTTCAAGATTTTTATAACATAATATAGGTATTTATAAATATACTCAGTAACTATTAAATAAATTGTGTATTATTTTTAGATAATTCCTTTTCCCCAAACACAAATACAGCTACAAAAATCTACCACAAATAATTTCCTAACAGGAACACATATAAAAATATTTTCTTCACTCAAAAAGTGTTAACTATGCTCTGCTGAATTTTTAAAAACGTTGAATTAAATTTTTCAATTAAAACACTTTAGTCTATATTCTTTAAACTTGCAGATCACATACCACCTTTCATATAAAGTAAAATCACTTTGAGTATTTATAACAACACTGGTATGAAAGACTGGTATTTAAGGAAATTAGAAGCTTCCCTTCAAAGCTTTTTTTCTTAGTAAGAGCATATTTAAAGAAAGATTCATTAAAAGAATTCTTCAAGATTTTTCCCTGTTCAATATGGCAAGCAAACTGTTGTAGAGTCACCTTTTAACATGCTCTACCCACCATTCACAAGATCACTTCAGTCAATATTAAAGCTAGTAAATAAAAACTTTTAAAACTATTAAAAGTATTTAAAAATAAAAATTTTAAAACTCAAAGTCGATGTGCAAATTCTTCTGCCAAAAAGATATCTGAAGAGAAAAAAAATCCTCTCAAATTGAAAAACATACAGATGATTTGCAGTACTGCAATTCCAATCACTTTAAATGTGACAGAAAGTAAACGTCACCCAGAAAACTTAAAGCTTGCCACACAATTCTGGAACATAGTTTCTTGTATGTAGATAATAAAGATTTAAATCATTAAATTCTTGCTAAGATATCAGCATGGAAATGAATAGATAACTTACAAACTGAGTAAAATTAACAGTAGTAGTAGTAATAAAAATTTACATTTTAGTAGCACCCAAAACTGCCTAAGCACATCCTAAAAGGCTGGAAAGGCCTATTTCAAAACACCTCCTCAGAGCAGATGGCAACTGAACAATCTCAAAATAGTTTTCCATATCCTAAGTTTCCCCCAGCCTCACAGTAAGAACTCCTCTCACATAATGAATCTTTGAGAACATTCAGAGATCTGTCCTCTTATAATGACAAATAATTGTTTAGAAGTTTTTGATTGCGTATCTTCACTATGACAGTTTTGCTTTATCAATACTACTAGTAGTGATGGTTTTTCCTCCTAACTTCCTGTCAAGTTTCTAAGTGTATTTTGCAGCAATCTACATATCGTACAAGCATTATCTCAGTTGAGGAAAAAGGTTTCTTTCTGAATTATTTTGACTCTACCTTGTCACAAGGACCTTGGGGCTTCAGTCTGCAGTTTTCTCATACGAAGCTCTCCGTGCATATTACAAAACACTTGGCTCAAGTCAGGAGCAGCAATCCCAAACAACAACATCCTGTGAAATGCATGAACTCTATGGCCTTTTAGATTAGCTGAAAACATTCTTACAGGAAACCTACTAACACTTTGGATTAACTCCACATATATGATCTTTTTCTCAGCACACCGCAGTGAGAAACACATCTCAAGCTCTCATTTACCTTCAGATAGCAGTGTGAGTAACAGTAATGAAGCAGATTGTCAGATGGCTGGCCAAGGCTGCTGACCACGTGCACCAGTTGCTCAGCATACATCGGCACTGAGTGCTCCAGGTTAACCTTATCCACCAAAATTCGAATGGAAGGTAAAGGCCGAAGGGGCTGGAAACTTGCAGCATTTAACATTCCACTTAGGTTCTAGGGGAGGGAGGAAAAAAATCATGTAATAATTATACTACAGATGTATTACTTATCATATCTGTGTGTTCTTACCTACACACACTAGCAAATCTGCATGTAATAAACTATTTACATGTACCATGGCATAACACTATGAATCCTTAAACCTTTCCAAAATATTTTCTTTGAAGTTTAAAATAATCAACTTTTTATCCAGAACTGTCTTGGGTCCAAGTGTCCAGGTGCTGGCAGTGCAGGGGCAGCCTCTGTGAGGGGACACCAGGGGCTGTCCCGGGCCCAGTTCAGCCCATTAGAGCCAGTGCTACAACAGCCCCACCACAGGGTCCAGCAGAGCCCATCAGCCAAGCTGGGGGCACCAGCAAATAGATTTAAGAATGGGCAAAATCATTGCTGCACAGACTCAGAGAAGAAGTGAGAAACAGCAATATGAAAAGCAAGGTCAGAGAAGGAAGAGGAGGCAGTGAGATTCTCTTGTAGCCCATTAAAGAGACAACAAAATAGCAGCTATCCACACTGCAGCCCACGGAGGTCCCACGTTGGAGCAGGTGGATATGCCCCAAAAGGCACTGCAGCCTTGAGGAGAGCCACGCTGGAGCAGATTTTCCCTCAAGGACTGCAGCCTGCAGGAAGGACTTGCACTGAGGCAGAACAGTGCAGGAATGAGGGAGTGGCAGAGATCAGCTGTTCCAGACTGACCCCTATGGCCCATTCCCCATCCCCCTCTGTTGTGGGGTTGGGAGGTAGAAGAGTCAGGGAATGAAGGAGTGAAATTGAGTCTGGGGGAAAAAGGGGGATAGGGGATATATGAGATTTGGATTCTTTGTAATAAGTTAGATTAATTGCCCCAAGTCAAGTTTGTTTTGCTCATACTGGTAATTGGTAAGTGATCTCCCCCTCCACCCTGACCAGTCGATCCTCTCCCCCCTGCTCTGTTGAGGAGGGGGAGAGAGAACAGCTGCGTAAGCATCTGGCAGCTGGCTGAGGTCAACCCACTACAAGAATATGCAAAGTCAAAATATTTCACCCTATAAAATATTTGTTTACATTTTTATCACTCCAAAGAACTATCACCATAATAATCTCATGCTGATCTAGCCTTTACAGTCATCTTTATGTATTCAGTCATGCCAGGCATCCCAGCAAAAGAAGATGCCAATCTATGGAAAATTAGTACCACAATTATATTTTTTATAGTACCCATAAAAATGGAGTACTGCATCCAGCACAGGTTGGACATGGGCATAGCAGAGTAAGTTCATTGGAAATAGAGCAGTTACGGGGCTGGAGCACAGGAGCTCTGTCTCAGGAGAAACAGAGACACCTGAAGTCATTCAGTCTGGAGAAGGCCAGAGCAGGATCCTACTGCTGTCTGCTGCTACCTACTGGGAGGTACAGAGAAGAGGGAGACAGAGGAGGTGCTAGTTCAGCACTTGACAGAACAACCCCTGGAGCAACCTGCTCTTGCTTTGGATGTTGAACTCCTGGAGAACACCTGCAAACATCTCTTTCAATCCAAATTACACTACAGATCTAAAAATTATATTAAATTTGCATCAAAACAGGACAATAAGTTGACATACATACGATTTTCAATCTAAAATTCAAAAACATTATTTTAAATACGCTTTGCTTCATTCAAGAAATGTAGTCATTACTTGGAGTCTCAATTTACAACAACAAAGAAGTTCACTGGAATTCAACTTCTTTGCCTCAAACCTATAACAAACATGGGACTGTTCTCCCATTTTAAAAATAGTCATCTGCCCATGCCCATAAGGTGAAAAGCACCACAACCCATTGCACTACGCAGTGCAATGTATTAAAAAGTGTTAAATGGAAAAAGCCTCTCCGAGCAACCTGTTTCAGTGTTTCACCACCCTCTGAATAAAGAATTTCTTAATTTCTTCTTAACGTCTAAACTAAATCTGATCTCTTTTGGTTTAAAACCATTGTCCCCTGTCCTGTAATTATCTACTTGTACAAAACTCCCTCTCCCTTCTTTTTAGAAGCCTCCTTCAGGTACTGAAATGACACAATGAGGTCTCCTGAAAGCATTTTCTCCTTCAGGATGAGGTACCACAGCTCTCTCAGGCTACCAGATGAAATACTGGACAAAAATTCACAGAAATTTAAGTGAAGAATTGATAGGGTTTGCTCTTCTTCCCACTCCTTCCCTTATCCATAAAACACTTTCCAGCCTGCGAGCACAAGAGATAAACCTACTGCAAGTCTTCATTACAAGCCACAGATTCTCCCTATGGTACCTCAGCTTTACACATTGAAGAAGGAGACCTATAAGAATAAAACCAGTACAGGATTCTTGAGTGGCATTATACCACACATATCCAAAAAACAAATGAAGGCTTTTAGGAAATTCCTGTCTCTCTGAGCTAGTCATTCAGCAGTTAAATGCCCAAGTCCTGCTGGCATCCTATCTGGTACTGAAACACACAGAGCTGACTGTTAGCATCTATGTAGTCTCTATTGAGCCTATGTATTAAAAGATTTCAGGCTTTACCAAGTTTGTGAAGACCCGCAGAACAGGTACTCTTCTGCTCAAAAGATCAGAACTACTGCTTTTTCAGTTGCTTGATGCTTTAAAATCTTTTTTTATCCATACACAACATTCCTTGTTTCCTTACAAAACACCTTCAGTTTCCAAGTCTAACTAGTCAGACACCACTCAGGCATCTGAAGTTAAGGTTCACGGGCACCAAACTAATTCAGAACTCAGTGATACATCCAGTACATGGAATAACAGGCCAGCAAGAAAATTTATATAGATCAGCACATGCTGATATAAAGGACTGAATAATTATCTGCGCATACATACCTTCTCACCCATGATTATGGGCAGCAAGTGGTCTAGTAAATTGAATTCTGCCACAGGGATTGTAATTGTACACTTAAGAACAGTGAACGTTGTAAGTCGAGTGGGAATGTATTCCTCCAGTGATGCTATTTCTTCTGAGCTTGGCACAGTTCTATTTCCATCCACAATATCTACAATAAATTAAGATTACATATGCTTCACTAAAATATATAAAATGTGTCCTACAGTTGATGTTTCAGAAACGCCTAGAGACTAGCAAAAAATGTAAAGCTCCCCCACACCCCTTCATAGTTAATAATGTTATTCAACACTGGTTCTACTTAAAGCTAAATGCAATAATAACTGGATTTTCTTTTCTTGAAATTTGTATTGGTCTCAGAAACTCATCTTAACAGTTTACCATAACTTGTTTCCATGTATTTTAATCCTGTATGACTATTATTTCAAACTAATAAAGACCAGTAGGAATACTTTCTTCTCTATGACTCCAAAATAAAGCTAGAGTAGACAATGAAATAAGCTCTTCTCACTCAACATGAGGCTTATGGTAAAAAAAATGGCTTTCAAAGTGTCTGAAATTATCTCGGAAGTATATCAAACACTGATGGGAATACTGTCATTAATTTTACCTTTATTCTACATTTTACTCTTTGGACACAAAATCCCTGACAGGTTTGGAGTTCTACCTATTTGAAAGCTACAACTTCAAGAGCACTAAATGTAGTCTGGTTTAATTCAGTATATTTGTGTATATGCAATAGGAGCAAACCTGGCTTAGTTTTGCTGTACGGTTCATACTCATGTTCCAGAGCACAAACTATCATTTTCATTATCCTGTGTACCGCGCTGCTATCCAACCGCAGATTGAGTGGACCCACAATGAGGCTTTTTGTAGACATTTCCTGAATATTTCCAAAATCTTCGCTCTTTACTGAAGAAAGTTCTTGTTGATTCCCAGAAACTACAAGAAGTTTTATAAATAACAAGTTACACAAAACAATTGGACATAATAACATTCTTTTATCAGCTACTTCTGTTCTAAATTCTGCGATCACAGACTTAAACATACTGAAAAATATAACAAGGCAAATATAACACACAAACATACAATGACTGGTTTAACAGGCTTTAACAAAACGATTCCTGTTAAATGCAGAGCAAACAGGGCAAATTTCTGCCTTGCCTCCAAGCAGAATACAACTTAGGAACCCTTGCAGAACTTTGTATTTCTCGTATTTGGGACTCTTTGGAGGTGTCTAAACTTCTATGGCAATTTAATCCTACATGTCAAAGACAGCTGTGGTGTTCAAAACTTTGTACAGCTTCTCACAAAGATATCCATCCCCAATAATCAAGGAAAAAATGTGCAAGACAGACCTGGGCTCTTGAAAGCTTAGCTGCATTGACAAAGCTAGAACAATCAGACTGACAACTAAGATAAAGCCTCCCTTCCGTTCACATTTACCACCATTCACTGATGTATGGGCAGTGAGAAAGAAAATTTCTTTAACCATTAATGTCTCAGACTGGTTTATTTTATGAGCCAACAGAGATAAAAGAATAGTTTAGTAAAGAAGGGCAATAAGGTACACCAAAATCACACATTCGCTCTATACAGGCTACTCATCAGCTACCAAACAGCATAACTATTTCTCTAAACATACTTCATGGAAATTCTCCAGTTAAACCACACAGATTTCAGAAGCTCAAGGTTTCTTGTTACATGACTTGTCAAAATATACCCCATCCCTCTAACATATTTACTTTGCAGAACTTCACTGATTTTTTTTTCTTAACAGATCATCACTTTGACAGTGTCTTCATTGCTTTAACACAAGCACTAAACATTAAATCTCTTGCTGACCATTATTATGTAATGAACCGTCTTACAAAATAAACATCAAGATTAAATGGATTCTGAGACCACAGAAGGGCAACGGAGCTGGTGAAGTGCCTGGAGCACAATTCTTATGAGGAGCAGCTGAGGGGTACGGGGTTGTTTAGCCTGGAGAGAAGGAGCTCAGGGAAGACCTTATTACTCACTACATCTACCTGGAAGGAGGGTGTTGCAAGGGCAGGAGGTCAGTCTCTTCTCCCAAGTAAGAAGTTACAGGATGAGAGGACTCAAGTTGTAGCAGGGGAGGTTTCAGTTGGATACTGAGAAAAATTTCTTCACTGAAATTGGCTACAGGCACTGGCACAAGCTGCCACGGGAAGCATTGTAACCACCATCCCCGGANATAGTTAATAATGTTATTCAACACTGGTTCTACTTAAAGCTAAATGCAATAATAACTGGATTTTCTTTTCTTGAAATTTGTATTGGTCTCAGAAACTCATCTTAACAGTTTACCATAACTTGTTTCCATGTATTTTAATCCTGTATGACTATTATTTCAAACTAATAAAGACCAGTAGGAATACTTTCTTCTCTATGACTCCAAAATAAAGCTAGAGTAGACAATGAAATAAGCTCTTCTCACTCAACATGAGGCTTATGGTAAAAAAAATGGCTTTCAAAGTGTCTGAAATTATCTCGGAAGTATATCAAACACTGATGGGAATACTGTCATTAATTTTACCTTTATTCTACATTTTACTCTTTGGACACAAAATCCCTGACAGGTTTGGAGTTCTACCTATTTGAAAGCTACAACTTCAAGAGCACTAAATGTAGTCTGGTTTAATTCAGTATATTTGTGTATATGCAATAGGAGCAAACCTGGCTTAGTTTTGCTGTACGGTTCATACTCATGTTCCAGAGCACAAACTATCATTTTCATTATCCTGTGTACCGCGCTGCTATCCAACCGCAGATTGAGTGGACCCACAATGAGGCTTTTTGTAGACATTTCCTGAATATTTCCAAAATCTTCGCTCTTTACTGAAGAAAGTTCTTGTTGATTCCCAGAAACTACAAGAAGTTTTATAAATAACAAGTTACACAAAACAATTGGACATAATAACATTCTTTTATCAGCTACTTCTGTTCTAAATTCTGCGATCACAGACTTAAACATACTGAAAAATATAACAAGGCAAATATAACACACAAACATACAATGACTGGTTTAACAGGCTTTAACAAAACGATTCCTGTTAAATGCAGAGCAAACAGGGCAAATTTCTGCCTTGCCTCCAAGCAGAATACAACTTAGGAACCCTTGCAGAACTTTGTATTTCTCGTATTTGGGACTCTTTGGAGGTGTCTAAACTTCTATGGCAATTTAATCCTACATGTCAATGACAGCTGTGGTGTTCAAAACTTTGTACAGCTTCTCACAAAGATATCCATCCCCAATAATCAAGGAAAAAATGTGCAAGACAGACCTGGGCTCTTGAAAGCTTAGCTGCATTGACAAAGCTAGAACAATCAGACTGACAACTAAGATAAAGCCTCCCTTCCGTTCACATTTACCACCATTCACTGATGTATGGGCAGTGAGAAAGAAAATTTCTTTAACCATTAATGTCTCAGACTGGTTTATTTTATGAGCCAACAGAGATAAAAGAATAGTTTAGTAAAGAAGGGCAATAAGGTACACCAAAATCACACATTCGCTCTATACAGGCTACTCATCAGCTACCAAACAGCATAACTATTTCTCTAAACATACTTCATGGAAATTCTCCAGTTAAACCACACAGATTTCAGAAGCTCAAGGTTTCTTGTTACATGACTTGTCAAAATATACCCCATCCCTCTAACATATTTACTTTGCAGAACTTCACTGATTTTTTTTTCTTAACAGATCATCACTTTGACAGTGTCTTCATTGCTTTAACACAAGCACTAAACATTAAATCTCTTGCTGACCATTATTATGTAATGAACCGTCTTACAAAATAAACATCAAGATTAAATGGATTCTGAGACCACAGAAGGGCAACGGAGCTGGTGAAGTGCCTGGAGCACAATTCTTATGAGGAGCAGCTGAGGGGTACGGGGTTGTTTAGCCTGGAGAGAAGGAGCTCAGGGAAGACCTTATTACTCACTACATCTACCTGGAAGGAGGGTGTTGCAAGGGCAGGAGGTCAGTCTCTTCTCCCAAGTAAGAAGTTACAGGATGAGAGGACTCAAGTTGTAGCAGGGGAGGTTTCAGTTGGATACTGAGAAAAATTTCTTCACTGAAATTGGCTACAGGCACTGGCACAAGCTGCCACGGGAAGCATTGTAACCACCATCCCCGGAAATGTTCAAAAATATACAGGTGTGGCACTTGGGGACACAGTTTAGCAGTGAACATGGCAGTGCTGGGTTAACAGTTGGATTCAATGACTGAAGAGTTCTTTTCCAACCTTAACAATTCTATGATTTCTGGTTGCCCAAGAGAAACACAGTCATTTACACTTTTGTCTTTCTCCTCTACTGCACTCCTAACTGCACTCATTCAAAGCAATCTTTATACTGATGGAAGTTGAGCTTGGTGGAAAAGGAAGCAAGGAAAGGGTTTTTTTTCCCTTATGTTTAAATCATACTCTATAAAACACTGTTGCTTCTAAGCATTGGTGAGAAAAGGTCCCCAAATAAACTGAAACTATGCTGAACTTCATGCACAGCTGGGCTAATGCTCTGCAGGCCTTTAACAGGCTTATACACTCAGCAGAAGAATTAACTTTATCCTTAAAAGCCCAACAGAAGTTGATGGCGAGAGCATTTATAGCCTCTGCTTCCCTTGGTTTGTTGTTTTTCTGAGAAGAACAATAAAAGAAAGATAAAAGGACAGAAGGATACTACCTTATAAAACCTATTCAAATCATCAGCTGAAACTGAGTTACAACCTTTTGACTAAATCCTGAAAAGGTTTTTTTTAAACCCAGCATACAGACTTCTGCATTTATTTTACAGGCAGTTAGCACACATACTTTTATCCTTCCAATTCTATGCAGTATTCAGTTCAGATGAACACAAGCAAAAAGTGTAAAAACCTATAACATCACATAAAAATAATAACACCAAAAATAATAAGGCCAGAAGTAGCAACAGCCACCCTTTCAAAGAGGAAAAACCAGACCTGTTTGTATATATTGTACGTATATCAAGAACATCTACGTGACAGAATTTATACAAACCATTTTCTGGAACAGTTCCATTTAATTCCAACTAAGTGCAAAGATAATGGGATAAAAAAACTTATTGGTTCTACAGAAGTAGGTGATCACAGGTGACTTGAAACTTCCAGGTTACAGAAAGAAAACCAATTTCCAACCATCAAATTTTCAAGCTTTCTGTAAATCATATGTCTAATTCTAACCAACAAAAAAATCAAAATGAGCGCTGCACAATAAACTTGCCAACAAAACAGAGAGGTACACATTACAAACAAAAGGTAACTTCAACAGCACACCCTGCTAGGTCTGTAGGTCATGCAAATCAGTGATCAGGAAACTGACAGGCTACATAATGTTTCAGGGAAATTGTTTTGCACTGAAATAAAAAGCAAAAAACCAGAAAAATAAAGGAAGGGGAAGACAGACAAAATTTCAGAATAAGACTACTGTGCATGACTATCTTGCTTTCATTCAAAATACTGAAATTGATTAATGCACTTCTGTAAGTGACAGATGAAACTCCTGAGGGTTAATGTTATCCAGGAGGCACTTGTGGTTTAATCAGTAATCCTATGCTTCAGGAAAGGTTAAAGGTGCAAAGAATGTGTCAAACCAAAATTGCCTTGACAGATAAAAATCTTACAATCACAGCAACTGGCTTCTATAACTTAAGTTGGGTTAGTTTTTTTATGATATGTGGTGTGCCCTAATTGTAACTAAAAGCTGTTATACCAAAATAAGAAATAGTAAAATGCAAACTTTCATATAAACAACATATTAAAAATACAGATTTCTACTGTTTTCAAAATCTTAAGGTAATTTATACCTCATTTTAAATAAATATTTTACACCTATTTGTTTATGTTCTATGTAACAACTATGCATTTAACTCACAAGACGGAAAAAATAGCTAGAAAATAACTAGCAGAAAACATCACATTTGCTTCTCTGAGGAACAAAACTACTTGAAAATTCACGATTTTAAGTTCTTGACTCCAGAGAAACAACAACTATTTAAACAGTTTAAAAATTAATTATTCCATTCTTTTATGTAGCCAGGTTGCTGAAATTAAAGGAGTAATACTGAAATAAAAGCACACACTACGACTTGATAGGAAGCCAAGCTACATTTTGTGAGGTGTTTTCGTAGTGACTGAGGGAGAAAATAGAAGCCAAGGCTCTGAGAAAGCATTATGGAAGAAAAAGAAGAGAAGTTAAGCAAGGAAAAACATAGTCAGAAAACATGAGCAGCCTCGTACTGAGGAAAAGAAAAAAGTGTTTCTGAGCTCAGTAATTTCTGAAAAGGGTTGGTTAAAAGTCAGGAAGAGATATGATCATAATATTCCTTATGCATTCAGAAAAACAAGAAACAAGACAAAATAATCCACAAAATCAATTTTTCTTCATAATGCACATAGTTTGTGCATATTTAAATTTCTACACCAAGATTCAAAAAGGAGATAAGGCTTACTCAAGGTTTTCAACTTCTCTACATAAGAGTTCAATGTGCAATTAAACATTTATATCTTTATTAAAATCAGAAGAAGACTGCAGTAGAAGCTTGACTTAATTGTACATTTTGGGAGCTTCACACCACACTCATGATATAGAGGAAAGCCTCAGAGTCAGGAAAAAACTGTTAAATTTCCTGGTGTGTGCCTTTACTAACCAAGGCAATAGCACCATGTATTTATTTTTGTAAGTTTTTCATGATGCATCCTCTAAGGAAACTCAAAGTTTCCTTCCTGCTCCTTTCAGACTTAATGTCCACCAAGTGCAGAAAACAAAATTGAACATTAGGAGTTGTGATTTCTCCTACATAGAAACAAAAATGCAAAAAAACCCCAAAAAACAAACCAACAAACAAAAAAAACCAAACCCAAACCAAAAAAAAAAAAACCCAAAAAACCAAAAAAACCCCAACTGAGTTGGACGATGTAGCAAGGATAGATAAATGTCCAGTCACAAAACAGCAAGAAGCTCCCAACAGATATCCAGAGAAATAGTATTCACAATAATAAATACAGAGATGGGGAAGAGTTCTCAGGAGTAAGGGGGAAATTACATCACAATTAGTGATAAGAATATTTGTGAAAAAATGTAGACATATTACTTGGTCATAGATTAACTCCTTTGTCCCAGCTTTTGTGACACTCACAAAACTACATATACTTACTACATTAAATCCACTTCTCAGACTTAGAAAAGAATTCATAAGAATCTCAAAAATCATTTAGAATTGGTCAATATATATATGTGCACATGGTTTAGGCTAATATTTGCTCACAAAATTGCTTAGATACATGTATTTAAAGATTAATTCTTCACACTATCTTGCATCCTTGCATTTTTCTTCCAAGAAGAAAAACAATAGTCCTTTTCATCTTCTGTGCCAAGTATATGATCAATCTCATTCTTCGACGAGGGTTACTCAAAAGATTTTTTTTTTATATGCAAAGCCAATATTAACAACTTTAAAAAAAAATACATCATACTTGATGAACTCCACCAGCCCAAGTGTTTCATAGTGTTTTATAGCCAGTTGCTCAACTGAATTACTTTCAGTTTAGTAACTGGCTATAAGAAAATACCATTATGATCACTTAAGCAGGAAAAGAAAAATAAAAAAGGAATACCAAAAATCAACAGCTAACCAAAACAATCAACCTCAAAGACATTAATGAAGATTAAAGCATTTTAATGATGATCCTGATGGTAAATCTAAGGTAAGTTAGAGGACAGTTGGTCAAGGACTATCTGGGCATGAAAAGTCTTTGTTTCTATTATTTATCAGGGTAAACAAAGGGGAAAAAAGGTACCTTTGCCACTGGTGCTTTCCATTGTGTACAAGTAATCCATGTAGAAAGCCCCAAACCTCTGCATTCCAGCTATCTCTGTGTACGTCTCCTACCAACAAAGCAAAGCAAACAAGAAAATGTTGTATAAGGAAAGAATCTTGAGATTACCAACTGATAGATTGGTATTAGAGAGATATATTCATGTTTGGATTTGTGCATCAACACAGGGAAAGGCTTATCAAAGCAAAGGACAGAGGTTATCCCAAAGAATTCACCTTTCTGATAGGTAATGTAACTTCCATTTGAGGCCACACAAATGCACATCCATAATTCCTGTGGACATGCTGACCAATTCATCAATAACATCTAGTCACTTAGTACCTTTAATGGAGCAAATATTCTTCATTTGACCTCTTGTATGCAACACATCAACCTAATTAAATACACTGAAAACTTCATCTCATTCACTTTGGCTTTGTTATTCAAGGAATATTGTGGTTTTATCTTTCAGCAGTAGGAATCTTATCAAGAACTTTATTCCAGCACTGGGATTTATATATAAGATAATACATTACACAGCAAATTTGCTTCCTCTCTTGCCAAAGAAATAGGCAAATCGTAAAAGCATTGAAGACAGACCAACGATAGGGAAAAGCTTAAAACTAAAACACACTATGGGAAAAGTTTGAATATAAGTACTTGTGATTTTACTAATTTCATTTTTTCATGTGATTCTTCAGGATTACATTTTATCAGTAATACTAAAAAGGTGAAAATAGTAAAATTTAAATTAAAAAGAAATTAGATACATTTCAAATTGTAAATGGCTTAACTGTGCAATAAACAGCACAGACCTCCACCTGTGAACACACCTGGAAAGGACCACCTTGATCATTGCAACCAGTCTTTAATAATTGCAGACAACCAGGAAATAAAGTTTTACTGCACAATTTATAGCAGAGACTATAGATGACTGAAAATTTGTCTCCACAAAATGCAGAATTAGCAAAATTTTCTCTAAGTAGAGGAATATAAAACACAAACAATAAAATTTACACTGTCCAAATCTGACAGCACTTCTTAGTTTGAAGACCGTAGACTACTTACTGTCTGGGTTTAAAATACGTGCTGGTAAAGCTTGACTTTTTGCTAGTATTCACTCATATGTCTCTTTTCCTCTTAAAATGTTCTGTGGTTACTAGTTTTTGGAAACTATGACAATAATTCAGTTTTTGGGGCAGGAGGGGATTTGAGGTTTCTTTTGGACATGCTTTTTCCATTTGCCTCTTTTTTTGGCTGGGTTTTTGTGGGTGTCTTTTTTTAACACAAACAGATTTAGGGGTTTTTTTTTGGCCAGCTGCAAAGTAAGATTCAGTTAAATGTTAAAAACTAAAGAGACCTCAGTCCTCTAATTGCACACAGATTTAAATAATTTTAAGAAATACATTAGAGAGCATTGGAAATTTTTTAATAAGAAAAATGTAGTTCTCTGACCTTATGATGAGCTGCATCCAATATAAATTCTGCACGAATACTATTATTTTCTGGACTTCTGTAATCAAATAGTGAATTGGTAAGGTATGTCATTCCTTTCGCACTCAAATTTTCTCCACAACTAAAGAAGCATGCCTCCTTCATCAGGCAGTAGAAAGTAAGGCAGGGGAAGGAAAAAAAATACAGTCAAATTAACAGAACAGTTTCAATTCTGTCATAACACACAAATGACAGACACATAGTAGCATCCCTCAAGAGCATATTTCATTATGAATGAAATAAAACAATGAAGTTAACTTCATTTGTATAACACAAATGTCCATTCCTTCCCCATTTTCAAATCAATAAAAATGGCCTGAGCTAATGAATATTATACAACTCACGATAAAGAACATATTAGTTGCATTTTAACAGCAAATAACCTCAGATCATCATTGCTCCAAATCCTGCCCCATCCTCTTCAGTATACACAAACTTGTCACTACATACTCCATTTCTGGATGACCAGTCTTTTCAGATGCTGTATCCATCCTCTTCGAGACAATCAGTTATTTCCATGTATGACCTCATTGCTATGTATCTAGATTTTAACATGCCTTCTCCCAGGCTTCTATCCTTCTGAAATCAATACCGCTTTCCTATCAAGAGTTATTAATCCAAAAAAGTTATTTAGGAGATTTTTTTTTCCAACTATCTATTCTCAATCACAGGCAGAGCCCAAACCTTTATGAAAGGCACAATGCCACAACTATAGCAGTACACAAAGACAACAGGCAAGTAATATCACCACCATTGTCACAAAGCAGATATTTTCTTAAATAAGGAGTGGCAGAAAAATGAATAAGACTAAAAGCCCAAATGTCCCATATAAACTAACCTAAAGGAAATTAGCTCAGCTGGTCAGAGCTTGGTGCTAATAATGCCACGGTTGTGGGTTCAATCCCTGTATGGACTATTCACTTAAGAGTTGGACTTGATGTTCTTTCTGGGTCCATTCCAACCCATAATATTCTATGATTCTGTGAAATTCTCTTGGTCACCCATCGACTCAGTCTAAAAAAATGAATTCTCTCAGGATTTTATACCTGACAATCTCAGCTGCCACAGACAAGGTGGCTGTGCACCCTCACATCCCCAACCACATCTCCCTTGACCTCAAGGCCAGCACCGCATTTTTACAGTTGGCTCACTCTTGCCTCCCCCAGCCTCTCTTTCTGGAAAAGCCTATATTTATCCATTGCAGCACACCAGTCATGGAGTGTGTCCCACTGTATCCCTAAAATCCCAACGTCATTCTCAGCAGCTGTGTAAGGATATTTTCCTGTTTTGTACACTGCATACCCAAACACCTGAGACAATGATGCTCTCACAGGGGAAAAATAAGAAGCTGCTCCATCATACCATATCATAGTACAGTATGATTTCCCAATTTGGAGATATTTCACATAAATATAGGCACTTGGTATTTTCTTTCATATTCCTAATTTTTCTCTTTAAAATACTTTCCAATACCACAGAGCACTAACATAAAGTTAAAAGGTCTCTTCTTGGATGCATTATTTGTTTTTATTTAAACTTAGATAATAGTTGTTCTCCAATACTTTAGGGCACTATTCTATCTATAGTTCAACTAAAAATCATCATTATTGAATTTAGAATTTCATGCACCACTTTATTAAACATTTTAAAAGTAGTCCATATGGATACCTGATTCTGTCTTAGAAGCAAATCTTCAATTGCTTATTTAAAATATAAAAATTAATACTGTCTAACTCCTTTACTTCATACTGTTCTCAGTCTTACTGAAAAGTGAGGTAAGACACTCCTTGGGTATTTGTGCCACATTTCTATTATCTTCAACATACAGTGTTCCCATATTTTCCCTTCCAATCCTCTGCTGATTTAAGTACTTTCAAAGATTTTCAAGTGCGTGTTAATTTGTTACACAAAACCAAAGTATGCAGACGAAGGCAACAACGGGTTGTTGTCCAAAAAGAAAAAAAAAAGTCTTAGGTTCTGCCTCTTCTCAATCTGAGATATTTGTCTTTTCAACTCTAAGGAACAGACATTCAGTTCTATACCCCAGTAACATTCAAAAATCACAAATGGCAACAGCAGCCTTTTCAAGTTTTGCAATGTAATATTTTAGTCAAGTGTAACAGAATTGCTTACTCAGCGAGTCAACTGATATTTCAACATACTCACTTCATCACTCCTATTCATATTTTCTTCAAAATCTTTAATTCCCATAATTCCTTTAAGGCACATAGCTTGGCAACCAACAAAACCGATTTGGCAATCAAAAAAAAGTTCACCTTTCATAAGGACCTAGTCAGGAAAAAAATAAATGTGATAAATTTTTAAGGCTTCTACTCCACAAGAAATAGATAAGATGGACAAAAATGAAGCTAAATATTTTTAGGTTTATATATTTTGAGTTTTAATAAATGGCAATCATGCAGGGCACTTCAAAGAAAGGGACTACTATAGTGATTGACCACTACAGCACTAGAAATTTAGATAATTTATATCTACATGTTTATGACAATAAACACATTCAATATGACAGAATATGAAAAAACAGCAATTAAATTATTAAAAACATTTTATTGGCAACTATTTGATACATTACTTATAATATAGCAAAAAAGTCCTGTCAATGGAAAATTACCTCAACTGTTGTTCCTTCTTGTTCCCAGCATATAACTTCTTTGGATTTTACTTTCTGAGGGCTGTAATAACTACTCTCAGCTTGCATTTCAGTGAGCTACAAAACAATAGGATAAACACTTCATAAAATTCAATATTAGTATTGAACAGCAGTACTGTCATTAATACACAGAACTGATAAAGACAAAATAAACTATGGGCCAAAATATAGTAACTGTCAGGAAACAGGTGCAATTAAACAGCTGTAACACATTATCATATTAGAATGCCTCATTTTCAACTTCTGGTTGAAATACACTATAACAGAATGTTTAAAACACACTATAGTATTTTTAGTTTGCTTATCTAAAGAGAAACTATGTGAAAAGATGAAACAGAAGCATAGCTGCATTATTAATATCAAATGAGCTTATAAACTGCTGTAAAAATCCATAAACACATTCTTTATCCTTCCCAGAAAATAATTAAAGAGCATGATAATATTATGGACACATTTTGATTACAATCATACTCATTTTTCTTTCATGCCATGGCAATTGAGAACAACATGCATTTATATTCCTTGCATGATTTTGATATAAAATTCAAAACGGGAAAACATGCACAGGTTAAAATGCATGTAACCTACAACCAAGAAACAAGAAAGAGGCACACAATATTGAATATGGTACATTTGGCATGAAAAAAACAAGTTAGTTCATGTTGAACAGCTTAAATACTTCAAATTCTAATTTTTGTTAAAGAATATCTATACACTCTCTTTATTTTCAAGACTGGATACACATGGACATTGTTTCAATTTAAAATTTTGTAATCCAAATGTCCAAGAAAATTGCATGAAAAAAAATCACTGATCACCCTTCACCTGTATGCAATTATTGTAGAGGAAAAGCAATTAATTGATTAAAAGAACTCAGAAATTACAAGAATAGTTTTCACCATTACTAGAAAACGGTACATTTAATTTGGCATGATTTTTAGCTGGAATGATATCAACTGTTCCAAATGTTAATGCAGAAACTTGACCTTATTTTTTAACCAAAATATGAACCACAAATTAATTCCATACATTCTTTGCATGCAAGAAGAACAATGAATTCTGTTTTCCTCCTGTCACCATATTAGCATCATACATCACTTCACATTTAGAATTTACAGAATGCAAAATGTTACATTTTAAGTAGTTTTTAAGCACTTCCTAATATAAAATGCGTGAACTTGCAAATGAAGCGTTAGGAAAGCCCTCTCTACCAAAACACATATTCAAAAAAGAAGTTCGTATTATTTTTAACAAATTTTCTTGCATGAGGTACAAGAGCACAAAATTACAACTGTATGACATAGTGCAAAAGAAGATGCTGAGCTATGATAAATGAGAAATTTGAGCTTTGGTGGCTTGTTCATGTTTCAAGTGGTATCCCAGGGATATAATTAATGCAGGGGGAAAAAAATTCCATTCTTTATCTTTAGCCTCTTAATGAGGGCTGAAGCAGACTGACACAAAAGATCATGACTGAATGCTTGAATATTGTTAATATCCTCAAATTTTGCAACCAAATTTTTCAGGAGGCTGAAGGCTTAAAACATTAACCTCCCCACAGAATGTCTACAGCTTCCAAGGTCTCACCCTTTCTGACAGCTGCTGAGCAGCTAAATGCTCTTCTAAACCACCAAACAAAAATAGCTAAATTAGGCATAAAGCCCCATAAAATACTTTTGCGAACAGACGAAAAGCTAAACAGGCAAGAAAGGGGCAGGGAGCTCCTGATGGTATTGGGTGTATAATCAGGCACATAATTCTTTTATGTAAGAATATATGAGAGTTATGAAAGCACTGAGGATCAATAGAAAGGCTCAAAGTCATAAAAATCATCCTAAATTACTCTGTGGCAAAGTTCTGACCTTAATTTAACACATGCTTAATTCTAAAGCCAAGAACCACTTTGTGTAGTTATGCACATAGAATTGCTTGCATATAGTTTGACACATGTTAAAGGTATTCTGTTAATTCAGACCCTTAATTTTTCATGTCTGTCAGTACACCTTCACGTCTTATTCAGACTCTCCATATCCCTTTTGCAAGCTTACAAAATATTAGAGAGAACGCCAGCAACAATTTTCAGCTTTGCTTAGAGGTAATACCTAAATCTTTCTCTACATACATAGTTTGTAACTCAGACTATATGTACTACTTATCCTTTTTTTCTTCAATACAATTTCAACGTATGGAAAATTAATTCAACATTATCAAGTTATACTCATTTTTTCACATACAATAGTCAAAAAGAGTAGTCTCCAAAAATTCCCCCAATTCTAGCTCTATGAAACGAAAGGGTTTTTTCATAAAGAAATATATATTTGTTTAAACATTAAATGGATAGAATACAGCAGTAAACATTCACAGAAAGCTTTCAGGCTTTTTCTCCCATCAAAAAATATTAATCTAAGTAAATTAAGTGGTATTCTTTGAACATTATAAAGTTCACCCTCAAATTTTAGCTCAAATAACAAAACCAACTCACATTGCCATTATCAGTCCAGTATGATGGGAGAGGATCTTTCCACATTCACATTTCCTGTTATTCAATAATGCAACACTCTCCTCAAAATACCAATCTTTATCTTGAATCAAACAGTATACAAACGCTCAGAAAATCTTTATTCACTTCCTCAACAAGTTAAATGAATCCTTTATGACACAGAGAAATATTTACCTTAAAAGTCACTGTTGCCTTTGTACAGTAAAACCCAACTGAAATAATAGGATCCTTGAGGGACTGAGATTTCTGCTGTTCTACGGTTCCATCATCAATTCCACTAGACTCATACTCTTCATCATCATAACTCACAATAGCAGGAACAAAAGACCAAGCCCAAGAAACCCATCCTTGTTGCTGGTCATCATCTTGGTGCAAATAAGGATCTTGACTAATATACTGTGTAGGATATTGCATTACTGAGCCTGCTTCATCTTCTGTGCCTTTTAAAACAAAAACCAAGTTAAATTTCAGATAAACAATACTTGAAAATTTATATATTACTCAAATTTTTGGTACGTGAAACTTATCTAGAACAGAACTCCACATCACATTCACTGATACTTGGCTAATAATCATAGAAAGTGACTAGCAATTTTAAATAACTGAATATGAGTTTTCAAATACTTCTTTGATTCAATTAACATTTTCCCCAAAAAAATATTATGGGTCTTTGCCATAGTTTTAGTGTCACACATCTGCAGTGAGACCAGAAATTGCCATCTATACCACAAGCTCTCAAGACTTCTTCCATTAAAGACCGTCTAAAGCTGCAAAATTAAACCTTACTAAATGATGATATATTAGGATTTTGAAGTGTCCAATTTTTAAATTAAATAAAAAAGTGCTTCAATTGCAACAGCCTAATGCAAAAAATGTAAATACAGCACAGATTCAAAAATTAAGGTTGCAAACCTCCTTTGTTTAAAGGTAAGCTTTTCAAATATTCAAAGACACAAGTTTATCTAGGCTCAAAAAAGCTGGTATCCATCTGTGAGTCAAAAGTCAAGATGTTGGTCTACTGTGAAAACAATTAGAGATAGCGTGCAGAGTAAAACAAGAATCTCCCCAAAGATTCAAGTCTACGACTCCCAATCCAAACAGGTAGGTAACACACACGTAATACTGCATGTACAAAGAGCACAAATAGCTCTTATCTGGTTTCATCACAACTCTTAGGGGACTCACGAGGGCTGTTAAGTATTTCAGAATTACTATAGGTAGTAGAGGATGCAGTACTGTTCCTGTAGGTGAACAATATTATGTTTAGTGAATCATTTGAGAACAAAAACAGGCATATTCCATTTCTATTTACCTATTTTTGAACTCAGAGATCCCATTCTAACAAGTTTTAGACCTTTTTCTCTTTAGTCTAATTAGTCTTTAGCCTTTTACTCTACTTATACTTGCGTAATGGAAGAAAGTGTAATAAAAAACCCTCATGAGAATTCTCTGCACATGCTTAAGAGGCAAGGACACCTCCTCCCACAAAGGCAATGCAAGTTTCCTTTCTGCTCTCTTCAGAGAAGTCTCTGGGATCAGATTTCAATCCAAATGTAAATTTTGAAACACAGTAAATACAGAAGAGGCGCACATAAGATCTTGGAAAAACCCAAGAAGAAGAACTGTCAGCTATAGAAGGAAAAAATTGATGTGGAGCATGACTCAAGTAGTTTAGAATAGACTGACGTTGGCAAGCATAAAAGAAATGGTGGAAGGTCTGGCAAAAATTGAAAAAAAGGTGGAGGCGTAGAACCTGGGTCATGTACAACATTTGTTCTACATTGTGGAGGGTCAGCCCCCAAGCAGCCTCCGCCCCCAGTCTGGGGATAGCTCCCCGGTGGGGGGAGCATTGCCTGGGCGGGCTTTGGGGTATGAGCCTCTGGGTCCACCCCTGGACTGTGGGCAAAGGCGTGCCCAGGGCTCTGACTCCGCCCATCCCTCTAGAATCTTCTTTCTGTTACGTACGCGATTGGTTACTTTGAATTCTACTCCACCCCTGTATGTAATTATTGGTTCTCTGCGCTTGTCCCCACCCTTTCCCTTGCTCCCTATTGGTCAACCTGCCCCCCCTATAAGCCGGTGCAGAGACTTCAAGTGGCAAATCTTCTCCTCCCTCTCCCCCTCCCGAACACCTGAACCCTCCGCCCTCAATAAAGGGGAGCTTGGAGGAGAACTCCCTCCCGCTAGCCCTTTGCCTCGCTGACTCTATTTTTTAACGGTCTGCAACACTACATGGCCATAAAATTCAGCCACCATTTAGCATATCCCTTTCTGAAGTACATAGAGGCAACAGTAAAATATGCCAAGTATTAGTCTGGATTATAATATTTTTTAAAATTTTGGAAGCCTTAAAAATAAGCACCATTTTAGCCTAGCTGCTCTATCTATGTACTGCGAGACAGAAAATTGAAAGAGGAAGACACATCTAATTTCTATCACTAAATTAAAACTACTACAGCCACTACATAATCACCAAAATTCAGAAGAAATACTATCAGCTTGATAAGCAACATCCAACATCGTCTTAACACTTCAAAGCATAAATATAACATAAATTCCTTCATAACAAGGAATATATGAAGGGGAGTATGTACTTGGGAAACACAAAGTCTCTTTGCTTTGAACTAAGCTAACCACTGCATCACCTGCAAACATATAGGATAGCGAAACATAATGATTAAAACCCTATTTTACATACATGAGTTTGTTAAAGGACAAAATGCTACCACACATCAAGTTTCTAAAGCCACTCTTTCTAGACTTCCATAGCGAGTTCATACTGGAACAATCTTGCTCCATAATGCAGGGCAGTGATTCCAGTTAATGAACACATTTTATACATATTACAAGATTGCAGTGTGACTGCATCTCGCTATTTCCATGTTCAAATCAAGTTGAATCTTTGGAAATTTACTTTCTTTTAAAGGGTTTGAGATATTTATCTGTAATAAGAGTCTGGAAACTGGTATCTCTCAACATAAATCTGGAATTAACCCAGTAGAAAATTACTCTCTTGGTATTTATTTATTTCTCTGCCTGTATTAGTTTTCAGCCAGGTATGGGTGATCCAGCTTAGCCTGTGGCTAAATGAATACAAGTGCAGGCACAAGAGGAAGAAGGAAGGAACGCATCACTATGCCTGCTGGCAATAGCATAAATTTTCATCTCATTGAATCAGCCATGAAACTGCATGAGTAAAACTTAGTACATGTTTCAAGGACAGAGCTGTAGATGTTCATTCTTGTACCATAAATAATGTAGGCAATAAAGCTCATTTCCTCATTCACAATTTGTCTGCTATAAACCAAAGAAGCTACTGCAAACTCACAAGACACTTGAAACAAGTATCAATGCGTGACCATTTTAGCCTGTGTGTTCCTAAGTATTTTGCAGGCAAGATAGAAATGGGCTTCTAGAACTGCTTCTATATCTCTGGCTTGGCCATCCAAAAACTGCCATCAATCTTGAGTTCTGAAGGAGATAGTTCTGTCAAATACATATGATCATACAATCAAGTACAATGATAATGTTAGAGCACAGCACAATGAACAAAAATCGTGCAGGAAATTACAGATTTTTTCTTTTGCAATCTTACTCTAATCAATGACCCTTCTGAAAAATCTTGTGTACAACAGTGTGAAGTTACATTATATTATTTCTTTTTTAGATGGCTGTTTGATGAAAAGCTAGGAAGTCATACTCACAATTGTTCAAAAGAATGCAAATAGGATTGACCAACAGCAATTGCAATTCAACCTTCCTGAAGATATACATTAAAAATGAGGATGACAAGATGGACTGCCAAAGATTTTACACATACTTGGACATAAGAAGCTCAAATTTAATTCTAGATGCAAAAGAGACTGAGTACTTGTAGGCAGATGCCTTTAAAGATTAATCTTTGCTTAAAGTATATTTGTTTCACCACCCATTTGACACCTTAACCAAAAGAAGCCAAGCAAAACCTGCATAGCTCTGCTGACTTCCACCCTCTTCCACAGTTAAAGCTTCGTGCCGGTTTTCTCTTTACCCAGTTACTCTCTGTCTCCAGTCCTGGTATCTTTTCATCTGAAATTCAGTGCTTACCCATCCCAGATGTTCTCATATTGATCCATATGATTTCTCTATTCTTTCTGTGTCTTTCCTGCATTCAAATGGCCCTAGTTGCCTTACTGACTCCAGGAATGCAGCTACAAAATTGAAGCAACTCTAAATACATTGTAATTTTCTATGGCATGAACACTCAGCCAAATTTGGGGGAAATTTCATGCTAGCAAAAAGAAAGATATTCATGATACAAAGACAACCCTCTGTCTGAAAGCAAGGGCAAAGCAATGCTTTAGAGAAAACTTCTTCACACTTTCTCCTGTAAATAGTACAAAACATTGCTTAGATGCAAGAGGTTATTAAAACACACACAAATGATTTTTCTAAAACCTGTATGCTTTTTAAGTCTCAGCAGAATATTACGTCAATAGTACCAGAACATTAATTACTTCTAATCATATGCCTCGTGTAATGCGATCCTCATTTCCTGCAATGAAGAGTTTGTAGTGCAGAAAGCCAAGCTTTAAAGAAAACAAGAGAGAACTATTTACAGATACCTTCTTTGTTTGATCAGTTCCACATAGCAATGACCTGACAGAGAATTCTATATCTAGCATAAGAGTGAAACCATTACCTGTGCTAACCAAAAGTGAAAGCTGTATTTCAGAAAAAAGATTTCCAGTACTGTCATTTACCAATCACGTAGCTATTTCTTTGAAACGAGAGAAGACAACAACAAAGAATAAAAGAAAAAAATTAGTCTTCTTATGCAAATTAAAAGAGTATATTTTTTAAACAGAACAAAAATCATTAATTTAATAATTTACATAAAGTTTCAAACCGCTGTAATATTATAAACTTAAGCCTAGCTTAAGAGAGCTGTGTCACCTTCAAATGAAATTCCAAAAATTTCCTAGACATTATCACACTCTTGGGCTTTGAGATAAATCTCTCTTCCTATTCCCCCAGAGTCAAATCCAGTCTTGGAAAGATAACCAAAACGTCAGTCTGAGGAGATTAAAATTAAAATACAAATCTCTAAATAAATTCACAGAATTGCAGAATACGCTGAGTTGGAAGGGAGCCACAAGGATCATCAAGTCCAACTCTGGGCCCTGCACAGAATCACCCCAAGAGTCACCCCATGTGCCTGAGAAGCAGCAGATGGGAAGCAACCACACTAAGGGAAAGAGAATTCATCTCTCATCAGTGCAATGCTCCCGAAGAGATCCTGTTGCAGCAAGTTACCATGAAAGATCATGTAGAAGAGGGAATACACATTGCATGAAAATAAAAAGCAGTTGAGACCAGACAATGAAAAAGGACAGAACTACGGGAAACATAGTGCAAAGTAATCCTTTGCTGTTTGGAACAAGTGCTGATACATCTATTCTCAATGATCATTTTCAAAGAAATTCAAACACACACTTTGGTTTTTCTCGTATGGAGTTCAAATGCGGCTCCTGCCTGCTTCGAACTTGCTTATGGAGAGGTGCCTTGTTGCATGATTTATTGACAGAAAAATCCAAAGTACCCTACAGTGTCACAACTCCTAAAATGATCTTCTTAGATCATATTTAACCTCAGTTTAGTTAAGACCATGAGAATTCTTTATACAACATAACATTAAAGATGTTCAAGCACTGCATACTTACCCAGCACAATGAACTGCCTCTAGCAAACTGCAGATTGGCGAGATACTTAGCAAGAACTAGACTTGGACATTTATATTTGCAAAAAGCAAAAGATTCATGTTTTTAACATTTCTTCTTACAAATTAAAAGCTGTATTTACCTGTGATATTTCCCAACATATCTTTAGTGTGGCAAATCAAATCTTCACCTTCCCCATCTTTGAAGCTGCCTATTTCTCCGTAATACAGAGCAATCCCAAGTTGCATTATACGTATAAACATAGGAAGCTGCTGATCAGAGATTGAAAGTTTCAAACTTTCAACTAATGTGTGAATCTATAATATGAAAAGAGAACAAAAGCAAATAATAACTAAGCTCTGTCATCAGTAAAGCCTACTCTTAAACCATACAACTCCATATTCATTTGGTACAGGCATTCTATTTCCAAAAACAAGATCCGCAATACAACAGAAGGCAAAGGGCTGCAAACAACTACCAAAAACATACACTCTTTGGGTTGTCACACAAGAGATCTTCAGTTGAAAAGTCAAGTGTACCATGTTTTTACACATACCGAAATATTTATGTATTTGTTTTTTAAAGTCGTTGCTGAAAAAATTTCTCAAATATAAGTGATGTAAGAGCATCTGATTAAACTTTTATTTCCATTATAGAGTTTCATCAAAATCTCTGCATGCTAACGAAACTCTAGATCTACTGGTTTTAATATACAAGGTCCTTCATTTTGATTCTTTCCCACTTCAAACACCGTTCCAAGTGGACAAGTAACGGGGGAAAGAATTAATTCCAACTGAAGTACAGAAAACTGGCTCCTCTGAATGTTTCACTTCAAACACGGAGTTGGCACTTTTCACTAAATGAAAGAAAGCTTTACGAAGACTGTAATTATTAGGATGAAAACTTACCCTTGTTCAAAAATTTTAGCTGTAAAACAGCTAAAAGCTTCAAAATATTTTGAGTATGTGATCATTCCATAAAGACAAAGCCAAACAAGATAGGAAAGCCACCTTTCATTAAATAAGAGCTGCATAAAATCAAATTATTGTAACAAAATTACTGCCTAACTATAGACATATTTTAAACTCCAGGTCCAGTTTCTAAATGTTGCAGGTGAAAATAATGGAAATGAAAAGTAGTTACGTATCAGTGCTGACCTTAATGCAATCCAATTCAAAAAACATGAAAAATTAGTTTGTCAACAGTACAGCACAACCATGTTTAAAGAGTATTATAGTGGTAAAATCCGTACTTGTATAATATTATGCTAATACTTTCATATGTGTAAATCAATGAAGTCTCAGCCCGAGTCATAGAGAATAACATATCATCTGTTTATATGGACAAGAGGAAATATGTCAGGTGTCAGAATTATGCTATTTTTTAGAATTCTCTGAAAGAAAAAAGTATGTAAATTCCTAAGATGCATTTTGGAACTTAAAAATTAATCCTTGCATACCAATTTTCCAAGGCAAATTGATTTAAAGTTGTTTTAATAACAAACCTTTTCTGTGCAGAAGAACAGTATGGATAAGGAGAAAATAATCTCTTAAGATTTGGAAGGGGAAAAAAAGGATTGCTTTGCCAGGAGCCTTTTTAAAGGCACACAAAGAGCATAGGTCATAGTGGAGGACAGGAACAATAGGTAGCATTACAGACAATGAAGATAATTTTACAGTAGCTTCACTGAAATTACATTACACTCCAGGATTTCTTGGATGATACTATCCTCCCATCATGACCCTGTTCTTATACTGCCCCTCAGAAGATTGACTCATCTCCCTAAAACTGGAGGAAAACCATTATCTTCTTGTCAAGTTAGCTTTCAATATAGTGAGTGGATTTAGATGACTGATAGGTCAGACAAATGTCAGTGTTGGTAAAATAGGTGAAGGCAGGACTCACATCCCCAGTACAAATCAGCTCATCTGCCTCATGGTTGCCTCATTCCATGATGAATTTTACAAGAACAGCAACAAAAAGCTTACAACTCTAATCATTTTACATGTGTTTTGTCACCTCTACCCACATATACACTTTTCATTCTAAAACTGAAAGTAGGAGCTTAGTGTTCCCAGTTCAAAAGCATAAAAAAACATATACAAGTAGTTAAGAACTGTCCTCCTTTGAGAAGTTTTAACTCCATTAAAATTCATTAAGATTAGTTTAGCCAAAACTTTGCAACAGACATACTAATCAAAATTATGCAGGTTATAAAAGTGTCCTAGCCCTTACAAAGAAACCAAAAGGGCACCTGTCTCAGAAACTTTCTCTCAAGACTGAAAATCAGACATTCTTTAGTAAGTGAGTAACACATGAAGTTCACCTTAGCAAGAACTTCACAGATTTGGAGAGAAAGATGGAGTGCTGCTGCCGGCTTTTGTCTTGAGCTGGAAAACCACTGTCCTTCAGCAATCAAACTGTCAGAGTGCTGAAGCTACAGTAATAATCTTTTTTTTCCAAAAGTTTTAAAGCATCCTTCAATTAATTCCAGTAATGAAGTTGTTATATTATATACACCTAACAGTTCTTTTTACTTCAACTTGAAGAAAAAGCAGCTATTTCCATTCATTAGCTAAAATACTAAAGAGTCTCTAAAAAACTGCATCCTGATGACCCACAGGGCATAATTTCCATGTATAAAACCATTCAGAATGTTATCAAATCCAAAATTGTATGGGTCAACAGATTTGTAGATCTAATCACTGCATAATACTATGACAGTGAAATATTGGAAAAGATTTAAGATTTTTTTTTTAAACTCTACCTTTGGGACATTATAGATCATAATAAACAATTATTAATTTTTATGTAAATATTAATCTAGCATTATATATTTTTATTTAATTGAGCACATTTATGAATACCTTAATAAACAGGGGTTTATGGTTAAAGATTGAAGAAAAATGAACTAAATAGAAGGGAAAAAAAGTAAGCAAACTATGTGCAACATAACCAAAATCAAAATCAAAGTGTAAATTCAAAAAAAAGTTAAAGCATCCTGGAATGAACTGACATGTGCCTTAAAAAAGGGCAGAGGCAATAAATGGCCAGAAAAGATGACTGGAAATGTTTATCACAAATTTAATTAAATTAGTACTAAATCACAGTGCATTTTAGTGCGAGTTTTATTTTACAAGTATCCACTAAAACCTGTAAGCAATAAAACAACAATCATCATTTTTTACAACTGTATCATTTTAAAAATAAATGGAAGACTGTCAGCATTTGCATCGAAGTGTGTTGTCAGAGAGCTGTCATAAATTGGCCATAAATTTTTGCTCTCCAAACTTAGCACACAGGATGATCTAGGTACAGATGACTTCTCCAAAATTAACAGAACTGTTTGGCTATTTAAAAATAAGCTTTTTTAACATTAAGATTCACTGTCTATATGCAGCAATCATACTGTCACCACAGAGCTTAAAGCCTGTAACTGGTAAGCTATAGACAATCATATGAAGAATCCTTATTACCACTGGAGTTTGTATACATTGCAAAGTTAAGGCACACTGTTAAAAGTCCAAACATCATTGAATGCACAACTTCTTGTTTATAAAACTCAAAATAGGCAAACTTCCAAAATTGCTACCTATTCTGAACAAAGAAGGGGGGAAAAAAGCTTTTCTTTCTAGTATGTAAAATCAGTCTCTGCATAAATCAAGATCCACACATGAAAAAAAAGCTTCTGCAAACGTGTACCACCAGGCATTTGTGTGCAGCATTTTGTGACTATTCTTAGCTGGATAAATCCTCATATGGTCATTAACATATCCACAAACCTTCACATTTCCTCAAAGTAACCAAAGGCATACAGTTCCCATTCAGTAAAGTAATTAAGGCATATAGGGGCACTTGACAAGCTGAACATGCTGAATTCCCAGCTTCAAGTTCTCAGCAGCCTAGGGACTTCCTGAATCATATCAAGAACTGAGTGACACTTCCAAATTATATCCTAGAGAAATGCCCATCAAAACTTACCTCAACATTTACCATTTTGCAGTGCATACATGGGGAGATAATTTTTTATTAACGATTTTTTAAATTTTTTTAAAACATCTTAATTTAAAAAACCTCTCAGCTAATTAAATGGGAACCACTGGTTTCAGAGCAGCAAGGAGGAAGGACAAACCTTACGTGTATGACTACTCAGAGCAGAAAAAACAGAGTAAGGTAGTTTAGTCTCTCCACCAACTCAATATTTTGTTTCCTCAATGCAAAATGCAGAGATGTCACCTAGTGTGAGATATCTATGAATAACACTGCAGTCCTGCTCACCAGGAGCTGAGTTTGGCTTGCTAATCCATTTCACATGGTCCACTGCAGGGTGTTAATACACTCAATTTTCTTGTTATCTTTGAGAGTTGGAGCTACATTTGAAACAATAACTTAGGGCAAAAAAAATCCTTTCCATCTTATTGCAGACACCCTGAAATACTACTGGGGATTTTTTTAAACAGATTATCTTCAGACTTTCTTTCCCCCTTTACAATTATGGGGTTTTTTTAAACTCCAGAAGCAAATGAAAATATTAGAAAGCATAACTTCCTTACTTATGTGCTGTTTCTGTACATAAACTAATTGCATCATAGGAATAAAACACAATTTTAAAACTCCTTTAGCAAAACACAACAGCAGAAGCTTTTCACTTTATTTAAGATTTTTAAGTATAATCTCGAAAGCCTCAAAACGTCACAAGTGAGTAGTAAAAAAAATATTTTGGGTACCTACTTTAATAATTGATGGCATTTTGGAGTTGAGGTTATCATAAGTAAAATGCAGACGAGTCCTGAAAGAACATTTGTACAGCAGAGGTTCCTGGTAAAATTCAATTTTACCACTAGCATTTCTCTTATCAAGACATACTGTGCAGTCAGAAAAGTTGATCATCTTCCTCAGTACCAGATCAGTGGCTTTTAAGAGAAATGTATAGGTTAAAAAAATATATTGCATAAGGAAAGTAAGGTTCTTAACTTGAGGAAAGCAATACAAGACAGTTTTTTCGGTCATTGTTTAAATCAGCAGCAAAGTACTTGCTTATGTGACTAAAGAGAGTAATTTCCTGTGTCAGACTTTTTCAGCTGAATGCATAGGAATTGAGGACAAATTAGTTACACCCAATCAAAATTTTCACCCTCTTTGCTGTATCTTAGATCTTTCTACAAAAGAATACTGTTTCATGTGGAAGCATACCATAAATATGATTCTCATTATTCTCCCAGAAATAATTTTGCATATTATCCCCCTAAGTTTTCTTTTGAACCTTCCAAAAGAAAAAAGAGCTATTATAGTGATCTTAACATGAAATATATTTTGTGATTTTGTCATATCAGTTCGTAATTATTTTAGCCAGAATAAAAAAATAGGTTTAGGAAAACATTAATTGAATTCCCCACTCTACCTGAAATCTTCTGTGTGATCTTAGCACAGTTACTGTTCCCCAGTTCCACCACTATCCAGTGTCAGTAAGAGCACCTAGACTTACAGGTGAACATTGGCAATTCAAGGACTGAAACACTCAACACTGAAGACCAAGATAAAGAGTCAGAAGTTGGGGTTTTTTTCCCCTGAAAACATGAAGTGAAATGAGTCCTGTCTTGCAATTGCTATGGTGTGCTCACTACAGTGCAGCACATTTTACTGCCTCTCTTGCCAGCCTGTTTAGTTTTAAGATCATGACAAACAAGTGCAATGGAATGCCGTCATGTGCTACTGCTCATTCACAGAAATTGCCTAAGCGCTCACTGCCAGCAGCAAGCATCAATTCAAACACCATCACAGGATAGCAAATATGATCACAGGATGATCTGTGATCATACAAGCATGCATTAAGAATCAATCCATATTATTACAGTTGGCTCATCAGAATTAAGATCGGTAAGGAAAAAACTGATTAGAAATCAAAACAGGCAGAAAATTACCTTATTTCTGATATAAAGTGCCATTTTTATGAGACTTACAAATTTCTGTATGAATTTAAGAGTGCCTCCACAGTGATACGTAAAACCAAAAAATAATTACTCACCAGAGATGTCCATAAATGCTCGATCCCAAAACTCATCCACTGTATAGCATTCTGCAGAAGTGATATTGACTGAGAGAACAATATCATCCTCCACATACTTTAATATGAGATTGTTGATCACAATGTTGACATTGTTTACAACACGCCTAATCAAACTCTGAACATAACCTATAAAATAAAACAAATTCTTGGGAATGATAAGGAAGACATGATAAACTGATTTATTAAGTTAAAAAAAAAATCATTATTTCAATATATTCACTATTTTCAACTTGTACTCTTTTTTAAAAAACACAATTTAAACAAACTGTGTATCATTGTCCTTTATTTACCCAAAAAATGACATGACTTAAAACTTTTAATATTCTGTGTACTTGCTGACTCAAACAGTATCCTAGAAATGCAAGATACTATTAAAAAAGTTGTTTAAAACTGTGAATACAACAGAGCGTAAGAGACTAATTAACTTTCAAACTAATTAAGAAAACAGAACACTATGGACTATTGTAGACAAAAAATTTTTTAAAATACTTTTTTACTTGAGAGATATTTAGAAATAGGTTTGGAAAAGTGAACACCAGCTACTAGGTTACATTTCAAGTGTGCACATATTATGTCTAGGTGCTCCCTCCATTTTTTTAGAAGTTAACTAAGCATTAACACACCTAGTCCTTTCCCATTCTAAAAGCTAATACATCCACATCGTGTTCATTAAGACCCCTCTGAGGCGTATCAAAACAAATTTCTGTCAAGAACCCAAATAGTAAGCACCTGCATTGAAGCCTGTTGGGAACAAATCCATTTATGTGTTGTTTAGACGTAATGTGATTGGAAAAATCATCTCTTCACAGCATGTGGCAAACACTCGTATTTTTAACAATATCGTAAAGGAATTAAATACTACCTGTATTCATGTCTTTCATGTACGTTTAACCTAGCTATGGACCCAACTCACTTGTGCTGCAAAAAAAGCAAGCTTTAAAATTTCTCTGTTTTCAAATCTACAATATTACACACATCTAAAAATACATTTAATATACACTATGGAGTTCTAGTTTGGTGCGTATGCTGAAAAAAGGCCAGTTAATTATACAGGCTTAAATCCACAGGCTTCAAGAGTAGTTTTCTGAAACTTGTATTTAATAAGACTCATTTATATCAACAATTTTAATTCAAATTAAAAATTAAAATTAACATCAAAACATTGACAGAAAAATACTTAAGTTGCTACTTCCATTCTACTCTGCTTTTTTAAGGTATTCATCTTTTTCACACTCAAATCTAACTTTTCATCTTAGAGTACACGAAAAGTTTTACCATTACATAAGTGGTTTTCTTGAGTTCCACAACTACAAATTTGCACAGCTGACCTAAGACATTTTTCCTTTTTTCAGGATTCAAATTCCTCAATGACCAGAAAGAGGAAATCCAGAAACGAGTCAAATTCAATGTTTTCGGAGTTTAGTACTGTCCAATTTCTAACAATCTGAATCTGCTTTTTTGCACATCAATCTAAAACTACTGAAAAATATGTGGAATAACTTATTTTTAAGGATTTTCTCACTGACTCCTTAAAACCATAACATTTTGAGTTTATATGAATTCAGAAAACCAGATGTATTATTTCAATAATTAAGGGGCATAAGAGTCCCATATTCATCACTGGAGTGATGTAAACCAACCTGTATATAAACAGAAGCCAGCATAAGGCATTTCGCTCCTTTTCTTAATTTCAGCATAGAAATGTTTTTGCAGACTATTTAACTAGCAACTATAAAATTATAAACAGTTATTTAATTATGATTTTAAAGCAAGCTACTAATTTCACTGAAGAAAGTGAAGCTGTCCCTTCACTGGTCCAAAGTTTTTTCAATATTTTGCTTTCAAGGGCCTTTCAAAGTCAATCTAATACACATTTTCCTGCTGTTAATGACAAAAACAGTACATCATAGCAGGAAAAAAAGGCAAGCTGTACTGATAGTTTCCAGAGGTATTCAGGAAAAGAGCAACACCATTTTCATCTGTATGTATTTTGGGCAGAGTGCACAAAGAGAGGGAGCAGAGTTCAATCTTCCAAATAAAACAGCAGTCATGGATTTGCTAAAAACTCTCTATGAAGCTATTTCCAAGCTAGTGGTACTATATATCGTTAGAAGTATCATACAAAAACCAGCTTACTGATTAAGTTTAGCTTCAAATATACTAGAAGCAGATTTTCACATGTGAGGAATAGTCTTTCAAGAAATTGTAATTCCTACTATTCAAAACAAAATAATAAAAACATCAGCAAGTTCATGTACAATAAAGGGTTTGTTGTTTTTTCATGTTTGGGAGGGTGGTTTTAAAGGGTTTTGTTTTAAATATAAGGGAAAAACCAGGTAAAGGTCACTTCTACTCCTGTGATTTTTAAGAATAAGACTATGAACATCTTGGTCACTGAAATACAGGTTTTCTACAGTAAGTGAATAAAACCACCAGGAAATCTCTAGGGCTAAATTCTTTCCTGAGGTGCAACACAAAATTCACAAGTATGTTTTTTTCAAATTTTCCAGAACCCCGAAGACTGCATTGTGCATTGCGAGTTACAAATGCAGTTTCAGACCCAAAATTCCAAAATTTTTTGTCTCTATAGTTCTAGAATCGATATCATCAGACTGGACACATCTAAACAACTTTAAGTTTATTGGTCTATTGTGGCCAAAGCTACATTTTTAGGTAAACTTTGTCTCTGGAGCTTCATTGCCAAGGACACTAAAACAAAAGGACAAATAAATCTTTTTTAAAAACACAGCACAGATATGATACACACATCCTCCAAGGACTAAAAAAACCCAAACCAAACAAACAAAAAACCAAATCAACAACAACAACCAAAAAATAAAAAAAAAGGAAGAAAGAAAATTAAGAAAAAGACCCAAAAACCACACTAAGCAGATGACTCAACAGCTTACTAAAATCCAGGATGTGCAAATTAAAGCTTAGGACATTTTACCATATAGGACCTCTATACTAAACAGTCCTATTTATCCACTCAAAACCAAAACCAAAGGCTCCTGTATTTACAACTTCATAATTTACAACAATTGATACAACTGTATTAATACAATTTCGCCACACAGGAAGTAACCTACAAAAATCCTACAAATGTCACTGAAGGAAATATAACCACATTATTTTTGAGTAGTCTTTGACTTTTGTTTGCAGGTGTGACCCAAAGAACAGAATGCCAAGGAGCTGCCACAGCTGAAGCGCTGTCCATGGTAGGAAATGGTTTCCCACCATTCCAAGCCACTGGAGTTTATTGGATCTCAAAGCTCTAAGAGAACCTCCAGACCTGGCTCCTCAACCATCCCAAAACAAGATGACACCCTGTAGCACATAGTATTCCACACACAAATTTCAATGGTGTCTTTTGATTCAAGTATAAACTTTCTGTTAACAAAAGACAGCAAAAATGCCTAACACAAAACTCGTATCTTTAACCCATCTAAAATTACATGCCCCAAGAAGGCAAACTGGAATTCATTCCAGTACTCTCCAATTTTATCTTTCTGCATTATACTCCTCACATCCAAGCTCAGAGGCAATAGTAATCAGATACATAGTTCCTTAGGCATTTTTATGTCATAAAATATCTCCGAATTCCACATTCTCATTCAAATTCCATATCTGGGGAAAAAAATTGGTGAAAAGCTCCACCAGTAGATACAGTACTCAATAAGAAACATGAATAAAACATGTGAGAGTTTGGGTTGTTTTGCCAGAGAAAGAGAAGGATCCAGGAAGACCTTATATACCTTCCAATACCTAAAGGGAGTCTACAAGAAAGCTGGAGACATTTCACAAGGGCATGTACTGATAGGACAAGGAGTAATGGTTTTAAACTGAAAGAGGGTAGGTTTTGACCAGATAATACAAATAAATTCTTTATTTGAAGGTAGTGGAACAGGCTGCCCAGAGAAGTTTTGTTCAAGGCAAGGCTGGATGGGGCTTTGAGCAGCCTGGTCCTACTGTACGGTGTCCCTGACCATAGCTGGGGCTTGGAACTAGATCTTTAAGGCCCCCTTCCAATCCAAGTCATTCTATGATTCTATGATGCTACCTGGAACTATAAATGAGTTACGTGAATTTAAGAATTTGATGAAATTGAAAGAAAGGTTATCAGCATTGAAATACATTTTATTGTGATTTGGTTCTATTTTCTAACATGAAAAGTATTTCACTGAGCTCTATGTGATTTGTAGGTAGACAAAAATATAATATTCTAACTTAAACACTGTGGCCATTTGAATAAACTTTCATATTTGAGTTGGAGAAAACACCAAACTAGCTTCTGAAATTATGGATTACCTGGAGGTAAATCAGGGTCAGGAGAAGCAGATTGCTGAACTCGTCGTGATTTTACTGCTGATTTCATGCTTTCTGTGGTACTGCGGTTTGTTGAACTGGAACCACAACTTTCGTGGTCTTCCTGCTAGAGGAAAAGAAAGCAATGAAGTCAACCAAACAGAAAGAAAATAAATGTGGGGAGAACTTGGTACAAGTTCTGTAATTTCTGTTACTGTTTTTCCATCAATTCAATCCTGTACTACAGAAATTAACACAAAACTAGTTGTACAACATAAAATTAATACTTTCACTAACTTTCATTTAAAAAAGAAACCTGTCATTTAAATATTCATTTCAATTGAACATATTTCTTCTAGCTCCATTTCTGCTGAAAGATTCCTTCAGAGACAGAGCCCTGCAGATTACCAAAACAAGCATGAGAAACTACCTAACTGAATGAGCTTTCATGCCTGCTCATGAAACCACCTCAGATGGTTCCAAGATGTCAGACTCACATCCTTCCTAATACCACTAATTGAAGCTGATTCACAAAGCAAAATATTTTTGCAGACTTCTATAACAGTAAAACATGACCCCAGAAAAGATAAATGAACTGAGAGCACCTGCTCCTCTTGAGCTTCTATGTAGTTCATTCCACATGAGGAATGCAGAAGCAGAAACATGGCTCACAATTACAGAATGTAATATAAGCCTTACAAGGCGAGATTCACAGACACAAGAAAATCTTAATTAGCTGAATCTAGGATTTTAAATACACCAGTAGTATTCCTATTACATTCCAGAATGACAGTTTAACTACAAGGCTTAAGTGTAAGAAAGCCAAGAAAAGTAATGCAAATATTCTTGTAAATGTATTAAAAGAACAGGTTGAAAAGGATGCAAACACAGCTTTTGACCTAAGCCAAATTACTTTGATAGTCATAATCTCTTGCAGAAAAAGTGGAAAACGCTTTCTGGGTCATGGCACTTATCATATCACACAATTTGATCACAAAAAGAAACTTTGGGGAACAAATGTCAAGTACCACAGTATGAACTATAATATTCTTAACTCCTCTTAACACCAAAAAAGCAAGCAGCTTAAACTGTACTGGGTTTTTGTACAGGACAGATCATGTGTTTCCCCACGTGCTGCCTGGTATTTCTAATAATCTCAGAGAAATTACCAAAGGGAATCTTCACATTGCTTGCTTTTTGATACAGATTTCTGTTCCATTAAAAAACTTAAGTTGTATGCAATGATACATTTTAAATACAAGTCTACAACTTCAAAAGTATCTGAAGAGATTTTTTTTTCCTTCCACTCTGTATTTAAAACAACAAAACAGGGAAATACTCTGAGAAAATGGAAACACCATTTCACTAAGAGGAAAAAAGAAGCAATAACATCTTAGAGAAAAAAATAAGATTAAGATAGAAGCTTTGACTTATTTAGGGCAATTGCGTAACACAGACATATTCATATATTAGAAGGCCAGACAACAGCTTCTAAAAGAAGGATGAGTAACCATAAAGGATTTGAGATTTTCCAGTTAGTAATATAGTACTGAAAAACAAGATGGTGGATGTTTTTTAATTTATGGTTATTTGGCCATTTTAGTCATACAGGGTGGTCTCATTCCCGTGCACAAAAACCCCAAAATGGGTGTTGGCATCAACTCTGTTTAGAGGGTATTTGTTTATTTTGTTTGTTTTCTCATCTCTGATAAACTTCTGATACTTCTCATCGAGGAATGCAAGTCTTATGAAGACTCTCTCTGAACTTTGAACTATGGAGCAATTTCATTAGAAAATAACCTCTCTCCTCATGGCATACCTGACAGAGATAAAGCAAGAGCTTCAAGCTTTCATTAAACCCAGCATGATGGAAGCCTCTTTATCAACATATATTTTGTAATCAGGAAAGCTCAACTGTCCTTCCTCTCCAGATTACAGAGAAAACTTAGATCATACACTCTTAATCTAAATTTTATTAAATAACTTTTAGCTATACTCTTTCTTGGAAACTAGTTCACATGCAGCATGAAAATATCTTTTCAGATAAGTCACTATACAACTATTTATGTATTGAACTTGCAGAAAAGCCCTAGCTCAATTACCACATTTCCTTCTTTCCCAAGCTCATTCATGGATTGCACAGAATGCTGTGCTGCAACTATTTAATGACTTGGTCTGATAGGCTCACATTACACTTGACTTGTAAATATTTACGTCAGCTAAAAGCTAAAAAGAAGGGCGGACAAGGGAATAGGGAGGTTCTTTTTCTGAAGTGTTAACTATCAAGCCTGATTACATTCAAGTCTAACTTTTCCATCTACATACTGCTCCAATTATGCTCAATACATGTTCTCAAAGCTTCACAAAATCTATGCAATATTTTGGAGTATTACAAACAAAGGTTAAATAAGAGTGGTTTAAGCTTTTACCACTTCCACAGAGCTAGAAATAAACACTACCACTTTGGCTTTTGAGGGAGGATTGGTATTTTAAGGGAAAGGGGAGGAGAATCCTTCATTTTGAAACAAAGTCTCCTCTCTCAACCTATAAACACATTAAATACAATAAGCTTTTTATATTTCCCTGAGCTACAAGTCTGTTGTGATGGAAAATGGGTTGTAAATCATTTACAGCAAGCTGGACCTAAACACAAGCAGAAATGTACATGTTCCAAAATGGTGCCCAAGCACAAACAAAATTTATCTCAGAAAAATACCTGTATGACTTAATCCATATGAAGTAAGAGAGTACACCTACATTTAAACAGAAATCAACCTGATTAACATTTGAAAGAAAGGGTGGGTTTTTTTAAAAACTGGGACAACATCCATTCATTTCCTTACATGAAACAATTATCAAAAATATTTTAGAGCTGCATGAGTTGGTTTTGGTTTTTTTGAAGATTAACACACACACCATTTTTCACAGCAGTTACTGATACTTTATAAGCCAAATGTATTCTTCAATTACTGGAAGATGATAAGAGTGGCCGTGAAGTTATAAAAACTACATTCCTAAGTACACATATATCCAAAAGGTTTCTGTATCTGCACACTACTGCTCAATGTTAATTTTAAGAGCACACTATTAATTTCTCAAACACGTGGTTGTCTCATAAGCCCAGAAGTAAAACATGTTCATTAAAGAGATGGGGAAAGTTCCAAGGAAACTGCCAAAACTAGCATAATTATGAAACTATTTAAAACTGGAACCAACTAGAGTCACACGCTGTGTCTAGATCACAGTGATGTCATCAGCAACACCCAGCCAAAAAGCACTAAAATTACTGTGCTCCTATAAATCCACCTCACACCAGATGACAAACATTTAAAAGTTGAAGTCAAAATCATAATGGTGGTGGAAAGGCAGCTACATTATAAAAGTGCTAATAACTATAGTTATGGTATGAGATTTGTTAAACGTCCATTCATTTTAGCATTAATTATAGCGATTCCAAACAATAGTCACAGCAATGGAAAACTAAATATACTCATGATCTATCTAGAGAGATGATTTTTAAATAAGACAAATCATTTACAAAAGTATCTTTTGCCAGCAGCTTGTATCATAAGTAAAGCCTAGAAATCTTAAATTTGAACAAGAGGTCCTGTTTTGGGGTGTTGGTATGCAAATATGATAAATACAATTTTGCACAACCAGGCTCCTTTTTCACTTTTGACAGATGTGTCAGATCCAGTAGTCAGCTGGAATGTTTTTATGAAGCACTATGGTTAGTTCTAGAACTATGTAACTCATAAGTAGCATGTTAAAGACACCTAGGCTAGTAAAGTTATATGTGAGTTCCTCAGTCAATTTTCGACTGCAATTTAAAACCATTATTAAAAGGTTTAGAGCAAATTACAATTGCAAATACCTGAACACATAAGAGATGAGGTTTATTTTGATCTTTCCTAATTAAGTGGACTTTATAACCTTTGTTCATTATGCTTTCCAAATTCAAAATAGTTTTCTCCTTAAAAAAGACACTCTCTCATTTTAAAACACACAAATCATATTCAATGTGCAAGAGCTCTAAAATGCTTCATAGGCACATTTTATGGGAAAATAATGTTCTCTTGGAGATCACTTAGCTATTTATGCAAATACTGACCTTCTGCTTTCATGAAACCAAGTTAGACAAAGAAAATTGAGTTCTATAAAACAAAAAACAACAAAAAAGTCTAAACCAAATAAATTTTATGATTTAAAACTTTAAAACCCAAACTGATTCAAATTACCTACCATACAAACTCGCAGAGAGTTCTCCATCCCCATTTTTTTCTTTTCCTCTATAAAATTTGCTTTTTGTCATCCTTTACCATTTCTAAAACAGTAAGCTTAATATCCTTTACAAGTCATTAAAATATATCTATTCATGTTTCTGTAAAATACATTTTAAATGACAAGGTGCAAAAACTGGGAGGGTGGAACTTATTTCCCTCGAGTGGACTGTGCTTATATGGCTGAGTAGTTGGCTGCCTGCAGCAAGACTAAAGTAACACTCAGGATGTGTCCATTCTAGTAATGTCTTTGGCACAGTGTCCTCACAGACCTTATTCACAGATTGGTGAGATATCAACAGGATAGTGGGAGTTCAGTGAAAAAGTGGCTGGACCACTGGGCTCAAAGAGTTGTGATTGGGATACAAAGTCCAACTGACAGCTGGTCACTCGTGGCATCCTTCAGGGATCAGTACCAAGCCCATGGTATTTAGCATCCATACTAAAGGCCTGGAAGATGGGATAGAGTGCACCCTCGTCAAAGCTGTGGATAGTACCAGCCAAGGGGAAGGAACTGATGGGCAGCACTGGTATTGATAGGGTCCTTGAGGGGCTGAAGAAATGGGCTGTCAGAAACCCAGTGAAATCCAGATGCAAACGCCGAGTGCTGGAGTATCAGGATAAAGATACTCTGGAACTGCAGACTAAAAGCCAAACTGCTAGAAAGCAGCTTTTCAGAAACCAATCCAAGGGTCCCAGGGGACAGCAAGCTGCCCATGAGTCAGCAGCACGTCCTTGCTCCAAAGGCCAACAGTGTGCTGGGCTGTATGAGCAAGGGTGAAGCCAGGGGCACAATTATTCTCCTCCCTTAGCTCCCTGTGAGACACCGTATGGAACACTGCACCCAGCCTAGGGCTCTCCCAAGACACACCAGAAGCAAATTCAATAACCACCACGGTGGTTAGGGGAGGAGCAGCCTCCTGTGCCCTCTCTCAGGGGAGATTGAGATAAATTGGGGCTGTCCAGCCTGGAGAAGGGCGATCCTACTGCTGCCTACAGCTACCTACTGGGAGGGTACAGACAAGTGGGACTGTGTCTGTTGCCACTCATCTTTTCATGGGTCAAATCTGAAACATGCAATTCCAAGCAGAAAAGCTCTTTTTCATCAGCAGGGTGATCAAGTATTGAGCTGGCTGAGCGAAGAGGTGGCAGAGTCTCAGTCCTTGGAATTATTCAGCACTTTGCTGGTCAAGCCCTGCAGCAACCTGCTCCAACTGGACTTTCTTTAGGCATGTAGTCAGACTAGATCATCACCAGAAATCATTCCAAATTGCACTATGATTCCTTTGCATGTGAAAATGAAACAAAAAGCAATACAAGTTTTTTTAAATATTATCTTTAAAATACACAAGTTTCACTAAAACAGTAAGCACCATCAAGACCTTGCTTTCAAAACGATATCTGGTTCTTTTCCACTGCTATACAATTGCTAATATGCATTATACATAAATAGAGATATTGATTCATATTACACTTCTAACCTCACAACAAGACTTCTGGCTAACACAGGTTAAGCACTACTTAAAAATTAGTAGAGAAAATTAATATTATTATTTTGCTAAAGAACAGCAAACTAGAAGCATAACACTGAAACAGAGAAAATCAAGTGACCTAAAAATGACATCTGTGTATCTTTTGCAAGGTGTGACTTAATAGCCTAATGCACATCAACTTTAAAATTATGCAAATATATGCATATTTTTAAACTATGACAGCATAAAATATTGAAGATTATTTATCCAAATCAGGCTATGTTACAATTTTGCAGAATCATTAAGAAATTCTGTATTACATAAAGAAACTATAGGTTCTATATATACACTTCCAGTACCTTCAAAAGACTATTTGAGATTGTCCATTTTTTTTTTTTCACTGTAACAAAACTCGATTTTAAATCTTCAAATTGGAAAATCACATACCTTGGAGTGAGTGTTCAGAGATTGAGCTGTGTCATTCTCTACAGCAGAGGAGAGAACATGCTGGAAAGTCTTATTTTTCTACTAAAGTTTTTACAGCTCTATTTCATGTAGACACATTTAAAAAATAAACTCTTAATATTATGTCCCAGACTACGAAGGAGAAATACCAAGAATTCAGGGCAGAGATGCAGGGAGCGGGGCAAGTAAACAAGAGTGAAGTTTGGTTAAGCATAACAGACAAACTGGAGCAATCAAGAAATAATTTAAACAATGTATCAGCCTCCATTTGCCTCTTGTTGCATATGATGTTGGCTGATGTTAAATTAACAGAAACAACCAACAGCGATGACCAACGAGGCACACTTGAGATACCTGCATTAGATGAGGGTGTTACATCCACCTCCCAGGGTTATCATAAGCCACGTTTTGTTAATTCTGTATTAGTGCAGCACAATGTGCTCCAAAATAAATGTGCAGGTTAAAAATCCACACGAATGCTGTGGACAGGCTAAGAAGCTGCCACAGCAGACCCAAAGGTAAGCCAGAAAGCTTTGTAGGGAATCTGTTGCTCTGACACCACAAAACATGTACCATCTTCCTCTTGATTTCTGGACAACAACATCTCCTTGTGATGTTGCTACTGTTTTGATTAGCTGATAATCCAAGGTATTTGAAAGGAACATTCCTTCATTTACAAGAAGAGGAACTGCAAAGAGTCTGAAAGCCTATGGTGATAAGGTCATAGAGCCAAAGATAAATAGAACTTGCTGCTCTCACTAAGTGGTTCTCAGAAATATATCCAAATTTCTCAACACTCAAGACGGAGTAGCAAATAAAATGACTTTACCGTTCTTTTTGAGGGGAGTTGTACAACTATCTTCTTTCTATTGTGTAAAGAAAGTTACATTATAAACTGTTAACTGATCATCTAGTAAAGTTTCTGATACATTTACTGTGGTTTTAAAAAATTATGAGGCCACCTACCATGATGTAAGTGCTTTTTAATAGAAATAAACATCTCAAAATTACCTTTCTGAAATTTCTCCTAGAATAAGCTTTTTCAAGATTTCATTCTCTCATGTTACAGGAAGTATGTGCAGTGTTTGCTTGGGGGAATATGGGTGGGGTGGTGTTAATTCTGTAACATTATTCTGCATTTAATACCAAAGTGTAGTCCTGATCCATGACTAGAGCTCTCAAAGCTACAAGAAAAGAAAAAAGAGAAAAAAACCAAACCAACCCAAAGTAAGAAATATTACAGTAGCAACTGGCAGTTATAACTCAAGATTTGGCACCACTGTAGAAGCAAAGATGGAGGGATAAAAGAAGTCAATTCTGAATGTTTGCTCCACAAAACTCACAGTGCAGAGAACTCCAACTCAGCAACTCTCACACCAGGTTTACTGAAAGAGAAAGTCAGGAGGGGAGACATAGCAGAAAGTCTGGTGCTAGGTGAGCTCCTTCAGCAAAACTGCACATGTGGGCTAAAAATGGGTCATTCTGCCACCCATATTCTCCATGACTGAAAATGAGAAAGAAGAGTGACTGAAACAGTTTAACCTGAAGGACTGGGAGAAAAGAGTGGCAGGAAATACACTCAGAAGAATAGACTGCAAACCTAAGAGAAGTGGTCCACAACATTTTTATTCTCTTTTCCAATTTCTGTTAAGAAACAAGCAAATACAATAAAATTAAGAGTGATAAAAGAACTGATACCTATTTCAAAAATATCTTCAAAATTAAGTCAGAACAAAACAGGATATATATTTCAAGTTTAAACAATTTATCTCCATACAGGAAGACTCCAGACCAGTCTGACTGTTCCACTGTCATCCAGCCTAATACACAATTTGGGGCCTGTTAGAGGAGCATCTCACCCATTTACAGGTTCAGCTACTGAACTGATCAGCACTGCAACAAACAAACATTTTTCTTACACCATCAGTTTACATTTTTGTGTGTGCTGTTTTGGAAGATACTGTACCAAAGACTGGACATACTCTCATCCTTGTTGCAGGTACCTTGAATTATTGAGAATGGCTGAGAACTACTTCTCCAGCATTTATCAAATATTTTCCTGCAGTGTTTACCACGACATCAAACCACCATTATAAGCATGGCTCGGTCATATCACTGAAACCATTAGCAAAAGCTAGATCCATTCAGGTCACTCTCTTGTACTCTCTTCCACCTGCCAGAGGGCTAGCACTAGTCTCCAGCACTATTTCAACAGGCACCAGACTTCACCAAGACATCACTTTCCTTGGTGGTGGTAGATTATTGAGGGTACTTCTTTCCCTGCATGGTTCTGGTGGGTCGCACTTCAACTGCATTTCACACTTTCTTTAGAGGGTGCTTTCCCCGAACACATTTCCTACTGGATTTTATTAGAAAGCCAGATCCCACGTGCAAGAATTCTCTCCACCAAGCACCTGCCAAGGATGTAGTAATAATTTTTATTACAACATAACCTTGCCACCCACTTCCTTCAGAGGAAGGTAGAATACTGTCCAGACCAAACTTTCTCCTAATCCCAAACACTACTGAACAGCAGACCTACAGCAGGGTCCCACCAAATTGAGTAATCCTCAGCTCTCAAATTTCCATCATCACAATAAACCTCTGACATATAACAACAAAAGGCCTGACGCACAAAGCTTTGCCCGGAGAACTTGCTATCCAAGCAAGCTCTTTGCAGTGCTGAGCATCATTCGGTTAGTGCTTGGCTTTTGGCAGGTGCTGGGGGCAGAAAGAGAGCAAAGAAGTAATGAAATGGCAATGGATTACATAGGCCAGAAGGAAGAGTATACCCACTAGGGTCTCTCCAGCTGCTACTGGTTTTCATGAGTGTTTAGGTTATCCTTACAGCGACTCGCTCTCTATCACATTGTTTGAAACTAGCCAGTAAGTTCAAAATTTCATGGGTGAGTGCAAAAGAAGAGAAAGAGAAGACTGAATGACAAAGTCATGCACATCTGGTTTCCTTAAGATTTCGATCTTAAAACTCAGCATAACTGAAAAGCATTTGGGTCAGAGACTTGAGCCTAGCAATCCTTTCTTCTGCAGTTACCATCCAAGATAGGTCCAAGCTAAATTTGAGCTTGGGACCAGTCTTCAAAGAATACACAACAGGGAATTTTTCCCAAGGTAGTACTTTTGAGGGTATTTTTGCCAGTACAGGAAGGTTCAAGTAGAAAGATTTCACTGCATTCTGCAAATTCAGAAGCATGGGCATTTCATTAAAGTAAGATCTCAGCATACAACACAATCTACAGAAGGACACTGGAACACCAACACAAACACTAATAAAAAAATCCTTCGCCTTTTTAGAAACTAAGTACAATCTTTACAAAAAATAATAGTAATGGCTTTTTAAGTGCTATGTTAAGACAAAACTTCCTTTCCTAACTTATTTCCAATCGTTCTTCTCATGCAGTATGCTTTTGATGCATTCTATGAACACACACGTAACACTACATAGTTGTATTAATGTTATGTATGAATATTCAAACAGCTTTAACAAATTAAAATCTGAGTACAATTGTACATCAGATTTTAGATACTTCCATACACCTGCCTAAAACATCATTTTTCCTAACTCACATAATTCTCTAACTTTCCAACTGATCAAATTCTAAACACAGAACCCAAGTTGAGAGCTTCATGATTTGATTGTCTCAAGCAAAACTTCCATGTAATTTCCCCAAAATTATTGTCTTCAAACTTTCAATTACACATTAATAACTCTGCCGTATTTCTCACAACTCACTCAAAATTCTGTACTTTATTTCTAAAGTACAGAAAGTACTTTCTTTTCAAGCAAAACTTCAGACACCACTATGGGGAAGAACAGATTTTCACCAAATGCAATTTATCAATTACATCTTATTTAAATAACCTTATTTAAAACCATTGGACTAAACTACAAAGCTGACTGAATGGCTGCAAAAACTTCCTGGTTAATCAATGTAAAAAAAGTACACATAGGAGCAACTTACTCAAAACATGTAGTTACAGGTTTTCTACTTATAATCAGTCTTTTCTTTTGCAATTGTCAGTCTGTAATGTGTAGAGCATTTCAGAGAACTTATTGCTATTTATAATGCACTGCTTTTTAAGTAAGAAAGCTTTTGAAACATTAACTTAAACCTAAATAAACAGTATTTTATCTTCTAAAATAGCCAGCAGTCTATCACACAAAACCACCAGAATACTATATATTAAGTCAAGTGCAGCTGTCAGCACTACAGTGGAAATGTTGCAAGGTTTTAGGAAAGATGTCTACATTGTAGCATGATGTGTACATTTTTATCACATCAGTTAGTTTAAAATACACTGTGCCTCCTCTCAGGCAGCATGGACTTTATACCAGGATTCAACATTTGTTATTCTTTCCAGTGAACACCATGCACATGTCACTTACTTCCTTACACCAACTGGAACATTCAAAATTCATTTATACCTTTCTTAGTACTAACTAAAGGGATGGCTTTTAATATCAAATAAAAAAAGTCTTCCAAATCTGTGCCAATCATTGTGAATGGAAAATAATTTTTGTCCTTGGTCTAATTTACAATGAAAGAATAAATACAGGTTTAAAACAAGGTAGGAAAGTGAGTGTCAGAAAGAAATGAAGTTGAGTGCCCAAGGGAACAAAACATATAAACATTCTGAAAGGAGCTGGGGAGACAAGACTGTTACTGTTTGTGCTCAACTGTGACTCCAGCCATGTGCAACAGGAAGAAATTAAAAACTGGACAACAGGATGAAGAAATAAGATTGAAAACAACTTGAGGAAAAAAATATGTATGTGGGAAAGTAAAAAAAGCTTGGAAATATCCTCTAATCTCATATAATGCCAAGAAGAAAAGCTCAGGGAGCATTTAGGGAGGAAGAAGAAAACACTGTATCTTGTTTCAAATCAAAACATGGAACAACATCTGTAACAAAACTGCTGAATAATATCAGCCAAGAAATAAAAAGTTAAAAAAGAAACTCGCAGAAATATTCTCTTACATCATTAATTCATCATGATTTTATCTATGAGTTTACATTGTGAAATCTGTTTTATAAATTTAAGTTTGACGTGCACAATCACAGGAAACATACCATTAAGTCATCAACTCATTCAGGTTTCACTAACACTTATTTTACATGATATACACTAGTTACAACAGTGGATAGTTGTAGAACCTTCAAAAACTAACCTCAGGTGTACTTTTCAAAATAGTATAAATTCATGTAAGTGCAACTGCATTTATGTCAAAAAAAGAGACTTTTTTTTTACTGATGCTTTTTATCTGCAGTCCTGAACAGATAATTTCATTAGTCAGAAGGCAAATCCCTCACTTTATAAATAAGTCTTTCTGTAATCTTTAGATAATACCAATAATTTGAGGACTATGACATTCGAGTATTGCCCACCCATGGCAATCATCCAGGGATCACGTTCATGCTTTAGCACCGTCCTGTGGCATAGACCATGGTCCTTTCACTCCTGAATCCACCATACACAGACGGATACCCTCCACTTCTATCCAAGCAGGTTTCCTCACTACTCTCCTCTTCCTCCTTCTCCCTCAAACAGCTATGGACCAAATCTTTACCCCACATCTCACAGAGTAAACTGAACAAAGTTGGAATCTGCAACAATCACTTCTGAACATGTCTTACATACCATTAATAACCAAATAGCCTTTTTTAAACTATGTTTGTGCTACAAAAGTATTGACACATACGTATTCCTAAAGTGCTCTGGAAATGTAAGGCTCTAAAACACAACCCTTTGAGTCATGCTTTATTCTGATATCTCGCCATATAAGCATGGTCAACCGATTCTCGAGACTTACTGTTGGTGGAGGAACACAAGTTTGTGATCCATTGAACAAAGAGATTAAGTATTTGTTTTATACTTCATAGGAAAAAAGTGCATCTAGCTTTCATATAGTTAACAGGTTTGCACATTGTTATTTCCAAATTTCCTGGCAAAGAAGCCAGGATGCAAAGAACCAGACACTTCCACTTCACACTGAACAAATATTGAAGCAGTGAATGCCTAAATACTCCTCTTGGTGTGAGCCTCAAAATCAGATTGTAAGCAGTTCAAAGAAACAATATACTGCATATAAAGGAAGTTACCACAGGACATGGCTGTGGCAGTGCATCTTACTGATACAAGGCTTAGCATAGTCACACAGTGATTTCTAAATATCCATGTTTCTCAATATACTGACTGTGCTCCCTACATTGTGACTTTCTATGTTTCTAGAAACAGTCTGGTAGTTAGAACTTCATCCTAATCCTGCTTCCTCCGTGGAAGCGCACAGGCACACTCACATGTAGGTAAGTATTGTACCAAATGATGAACAGCAGTTTTCCATTCACAGGTATTCTTTTAAGCTATCCCATATTCCAACAAGCATTAGAATGAAAAAATATAGTTTAAGTGGAAAAAAATATATCAAAATTAATTTAAATACAATTAAAGAGTTGCAATTTCAATGTGGGGGTTAAAAAAATAAGAGATGCACTACTGGAGATAGACAACCTGTGGGGTCCAGTAGCTCTGAAAAATAAATTAGTAACAATGCAGATTAAGAAAAGAGAGCAACTCTCTTATGAAGCCAAAGGTTCATGCCAAATCATGATACAGAGTATTTTAAAGCTATCAACTGTATGTGTAATTTTACAATTTTCATAAAACTCTAGCTGACAAAAAAAAAATACCTAGTCACAGTGCTATCATTTAACTCGTTATAAATCCTTACACCATAAATGTCAAAGCCAAACTTCTCTACAAATTTAAGTTATGAGTACTTCATACAGATATACAGATGCAGCTTACTGAAGTGTCATTTCCAAATAAAATTGCACATGTCACATAAAACCCAAGGATACTTCCACTTCTGCCCTTCTTTTGTGACTGAACTATAATCAAATGATGTGCACCCTTGCCTACCATAAACCCTCTGCTTCTATTTGCAAATGTACTGTATTACATTCCTTAATTACTTTCCAAAAAAGATTACTTCATGAAGGTATTTTGGCAATGCTCATCACTGTAGTATATAAATAAGAGCTTAATATACACACAGTACATGTAGATACACTTGTAGCTAAACCAACATGCAGTTATATATGAGTTTGTGCATGTATACTTACATATTTATAAACTTTTGCTTGCAGTGTCAGATATCTAATATCATCATCTATTAAGACATTGTTTTACACCTACTTTCACACACAGAGTGTCCCCTAACTACCTCCATCGACAAAATTCACACTACAGTTTTTCCCCCTAGAATCCAGCATGGAAAATAGATTTAAGCGAAAAAACACAGAGATCCCAAATACACACCCCATTTTTCACAAGTAACTTCTGTCCCAGTATTCAGCTTTGCAAAATAATGTATGAATGTTTTTTGTGAGAAGTATTAAATAAGTTACATTTGTCCATAGTATTCACAGTGTTTTATTTTACTAGAGAAATAACTTCTTATTTATTCAAAAACTTTGCAAGTTATATATTTTAGGTCAAAGAGGAGAATTTTGTCTGTTACTTCTCCAACAAACATCCACAACTTTTCATAACTTACCCTGTATATTAAAGATCTTAGCCTGGGTTGTTTTTTCCCCCCACCCATTGAAGTTTACACTTCAATGTGAAATATTTTCCTGCCTGATCAGGTTTTTTAAGTGTATAGAGATTTTAGACTTTTTTTGGTCTAGTAAACACAAGTGCTAAAAACATACAATTAAAAATGTATTTATTAATAACAATATGCTTGACTTAGAAAACCAAATGGAGCTAAGGTTTTTCTTTTAAAATGCAATTCATATTCACCACTACATCATTTTAGGTCAATCAGAGTAAAAATGCATTTTGAGTTGCAATAATACGTTTTTCTTGTATCCAACTGAAGATTTCCTATGCTCCAAGAATAAAAACTAAATCTCACCAAACCTAACAGGCATGATGTGACATAGAAGACTCTAAACACATTTCTCTGGTTTCTCCGTGATAGGGCCGAGTGGGTTTCTTTCTAGAATAAAAGCTTTGCACTGCAATCAGACACAAAAGATGAACACAGACAGAAGCTTTTCACTTTCAGAGAGTTTTGATCAATGTAAATCCCTGATAACATCACATTAGTTACCTCTGACTGATACACTGAAATAAGGTGCACAGCACTAATTTTTAAGGGGTTGCATCAAGACATTCACAGACAGTGACCATTTTCATTATTTATACATTCCTAAAATCAAGAAGAACTTGAAGGCTGAAAAGGATACATAGAGAAGGCTGGGAGTTACCAAGTTTCAGGGTAATACACTTAATCACTCTTTCCTTATCAATTCTGATTTATAGCTGCAGAAAGCAACAACAGAGAGTAAATCCTAGCAGCAGTGTCAGGTTCTGTCCCAAAGGGAAAATGACCAAAGATGATGGGAACATTTCTCTTACACCTGCATGTTCTAAGTTTTTTGAACAAGAATAAACCCTGACAAAAATATTTTAATCACTTCTAAACTCAACTTCAAAAATCCCACAAATTGAGGACCTCCAAAAGAAATTTTTGCTGACTGCTGCATCAGCAGCATGAAGGACGAAACTGCAAGAAAGATAAAGCACCGAAAAAAAGCGGGGCTTTTCAGTTGAATTAAATAAAAACTCTAAGAGTTGCTTCTTGAGTCTAAAAATTGGGCATGTTTCACACAGCACTTAGGAAACAAATAAACAGAAATAAATAGTGGACATCACATCCTAGAGGACTCAAGCAGCACTAGCACACGCATCACTTCTTTTCTGGTCTCCACCCTGTTTATTCTGTCCCTCACTGCTCCGGTGCAAATATTACACTTGGCTTAATACACTCCATTGTGCTTAGTCCATCCAGCCACCCATATTCATACAACTGAAGGTTATATAACTAATCTCACCTAGTATCTCAAAGTATACACCAGACATAGACCACTAATCCGCTTGCATCCTTTCCTAGCTTTACTACTGTTAAAATTGTCAAATTAGGGTGTTCCAATCTCTGTAGTAAGTTCTGAAAACAAAATCTTCATCCTTTTCCTAATGTCAGGAGGGAAAAGTGGGAAGTACGCTATTTCTGGCTTCCTCATTATAGTCTCATGTTGTTCCCCTGCTGCAAGTGCCATTAGCCCAGAGCATGCATTTGAGGGAGCACCAGCCCTGTGGCATTATATACATCAGAGAGAATCATAAAATCACCACAAGGAAGTTTTCTCTTGTACGTCCAAATATGCAAGGAGATGTTCAGTTTCCTAGGGCTGCATAGCCCACAAACAGCCTGAACAAGTTTTAAAAAATGCTTCATAAGTCTACCCAATAAATTTTTAGGCACCAGACTATTTTTTTGGGTGCCATATTTTAGCCCACAGAAGAAACATGACTTATGGCAACCCTAAAGATCAGGGAAAATTAGTTCCATTTATAAACACCTTCTTACAAGAAAATCAGATGAGATGATCAAAAAGCTCCTGTTGATGTTAAAATCCTATTCATCCAGGATAGTTAGGAAGCTTTTCCAACAATTATTTACTCCAACATTGACTACTGAATAGTGCCAAAACTAGTAGATAATCAGAAACAGAAATGAGATACCACAAGGACGACAAAATACAAGGAAAAATGAAAATAAAATGGTAGGGAAAAAAAGCAAAATACTTCTTAAAAACAGCATGTTTAATAAAAAGAAAAATATAGCCTTCAAAGAGTGCAAGTCATAGCATGGCCAGTCACTTGGCTTCATCTAAGAAAGAAAAAAAAAAAGCAGTAGACGTTGCCCATATTCTCTTTCTGATATATCTTTTTACTATACAAAAGTCAAGTGCGTGGTTGTCCCTCTACAAGATTTTAAAGGGATCAAAATTTACCAAGTGGCTTAAGTTATGTAGGATATGTAAGTTTACCAAAATAGTTTGGAAGAAGTTATGAAAATTGGTCTCTGAACAACAGCCAAACCAAGGAGCATGAGAAAATTCCCATTAACATCTTGCAGCAATACTTCAATCAACTACAAAACACTAAGTGGAACTACACACAGTGGTAGATCTTAGTTCCAGCATTATTAAATGGAAAAGTAAACCTCACTCAACTCACATTTGACAGTAAATTTTAATTTGGCATCTGAATGTAAAAGCATGTCCAATAATTTATTTTGATCATATAAAGACAATTACATACACAGCTATTACTAGATTTATATTAAATACTGCAAGACCTATAAAAGTTATTGGAAACAGGTTTATCCCCATACTAATGTACAGTAATTTAGATGACTACCTTTTAAACCATCTTTATATCCCACAGCACAATGCTCAGAATCCAGGTGCCAGTGAGCACCTCAGCTAACATCGGGAACAACTGGATGTAATAGAACCACATGAGACAATTTAAGTAGAATGAAGATCCTATGTGAAAGCATTTCAGATAAGCAACAAAATGTACGTTTGTTACCTCTACATATCTAGCAAGGTTTGGGTTTTCCTTTTCTCTCTCCCACACTTTATTTCTGGAGGAAGGAACTTTGTTTCTCAAGCAAAAAGAGCCTGAGTTTCCAAGTTACTTTGCCCCAGTATTACCTTTCAGGCAGAGTTTGGGACATTCTCCAACTCGGGGTGGCAGGCCAGCAGTGGGGGGAAAATAATTTCATTAATCATTTTGCTGAAATCCATACAGGTGGATTATTGTAGCAATATTACAAAATACCACCATGAGCGTGTAACAGCAGCTTGTTATGAGATATTCGGTAAAACATTTTATTGAATAAGAGTACAACAAAACCAGCAAGAGCAAACCATGGTCCCCAGAGAATCATGAAACTACCTGCTACCCACATGGAATTCTGTGTAAATGCCACTAAGTACAGGATTAAAATGGTTAACGGTATTTTCAAGTTAATCTTCGGCCAAGCAAACTATTGGTTTCAGAATTTCATTAAGAGCAATACATATCACAGCAATGAAACGCAATGGGTAGAGCTACAAAACTCCACGAGTTCTTAACTGGAGAAGCTGCTGGGACACACATAAGGTGAGGGAAGGGCCAGGGACAGCAGGGGATGAGAGGGCCAACCGTGGCAGACAAGGATGTGACAGACATCTCAGCAGGTACAGTAAGGGCAGTGCAGCAGCGACACTGCTGTCCCCAAGCTGATGTCCTACAGTGACAAGCAGCCTTCTGCACACCCTACAAAAGGCAGAGCCTGGCCCCACCAAAAATGGAAATGAGCTGTCCACATAGCAAACACCAGCAGGCAGCTGATTTCAATACAACAGACTAAGCCCCAGTGAGCGTTGTCTCTGAACTTCTACACACGCTAAAGGCTAGTTTTGAAATCTGATAAGCTCAGCAGTTTTAGCAGGGACTTTTTCTAGCAACTTACATGTAGCTAGAAGATTGTCTCAGTTGCTGTTATAAAAAAACTGATTTACTGATAATGTAACTTACTGTGTGGGGACATAATATCTGCAGCCTAGTACACACACTAATTAAATAAATAAACCACCCAAAACCACACTGTGAACTCTCTTTTCAACCAAATTCCAACCTACAATACTGCTAATAAGTTTTTTTTTGTCCAAAAAAAACTACAGCAGACTACAGCAAAAAAAAAAAGGTGGAGAAAAATGTTTGCATTTTACATTGCTACTGTCATTTAATTTCTATTTAAATGCATATTATATATTACCATTTTCTATGTTAAATGAAGTATATAGTTTTGTTCTCATGAAAGGGGCTATTTTAATTAAGAGATCGGGAAGCAATGACTTAATAAAATGGATCATAAATGGCATGACATTCCAGTGATGTATTGACTTCAGTCTTAAATATTTAACATTCTAGTGAGAATATAAAGTGGTTTTATAGATATACATGAGAAACTTTGGATAAAACATCAAATATTTAAAGAGTACATGAAATAACATTCTTTTAGGAATTAAAGGTCCCAAAAGAATAGAAAAACATGACAAAAGTAGCATTCCTGAGAGAATAAAGAAAAGGCAATTTTTCCTAAAATAAACTGGCATTCATTAGAAAATTTTAATGTGAGAGTTTATAAACAATTTCATTTATAAACAGAAGTATGATAAAGACTACTATTATTTGCATTTTTACTGCCAGAAAAAAATACCAACATCAAAAACCCTATTCACTCTATCTCTGCTACAAACCAAATGAAAGTACTTTGAAACTCCCACAAGAACGTGTGCAAGTCCTCAATTTTTTTAATTTATGAGATTCATCCAAAATGGAATCCAAATGTGAAGTTTTATCACATAAAAATAAACTCAAAGAGACAGTACTACATAACTTACTTTGTCAGATAAATACTTCTCAATCCTTAAGACTCGTTAATCCTGAAGAAATAAACATTTCCAACTATTGTGAGAATTGGGAAAATCTACCTTTGTTTTCTAATCAGTTGCTATGCTAATTTTCAGCCTAGTTTAGACCAGGATTCTGAATAGAGCAAATATTTATAGGAACTGGTTCACGACTGCAGAAGTTTCTAAGACCTGGCTTTCTGATGGGGAGCGTGCTTATACTACCCACGCCTTGCACTCCTTTAACTAAAACAAAATCAATTATGCAATAGCTCTAATAAATCTATATTAACATTCAAAATTAAGGAGCAATTGAAGCACTGTGGGTTTGTTATATGAAAGAGATGGTTGAAGCAGGGAAGGGGAGTTTGGAAAGGCAAAGAATAAGCTCAGGCAGCAGAACAGCACCTTACAAAGCAGCAAGTAGGACAGCAAGTGGTGATCTGAAGTATGTGGTGAACAGAAAGCTGAAAATAGGTTCCACTGCCTGGGAAATCTCCTAAGAATAATTTTGATAATGTTCTAGTCTACCAAACTGCTGCATGCGTGAGCTGACCTGGATGTCAATAAGCATTCCTGCTCTCCTCCCTTCCATGTCTTCCCACCTGCCCTCCTACCATTGCTAAAACAAGATCTGAAACCACAGTGCAGGCACAAATAAAAAAAAACCTCTACACCATGCAAGACTGATCTGTTACTCATTCAGAACCTTTACTGATTAATCAGTATATAGTCAAAACCAAGCAGCACCATACTTCAGTATTTGCTTTTACATATATGGTGCCTTTCAGAAGCAGAACAGGACACAGATTAAGTCCCTGTTCTTTTGAACAGGCTGCACATTGCAGTGAACCAAAACCAGAGTAAAGGCAAATTATGTATTTGGGAATATACTTGCGTTTCTTAAATTGCAGGGGAAAAGAGGATAACTTTGCATGAACAAAATCACTTGTTAGTCAGTAACAGCAGTAAACCTGACCTGAATTCATATTCAAGAATAGAAATAAATATCAAGATATGTTTAGTGCAAGAAGTTACATCAAGCACAAATGACAGGATCATACCACACTTGAATTCATTACAATAGTGTTCAATGATGAAAAGAATCCTGTACAAAGGAAGCTTTAATGCTATTATGACCTGAATGTGTTTACAAGGCTACTTTATAAATCACTTAAAGCATTACATGTCTCCTTAGATGCATTATGTCTCCTTAGAGACAGGACTGAAAACTGGAAAGAGGAGAACAATCATTTAAGTGTATCTGCGCTTTCTGCCTATATAAGACTGTCATACACAAGCCTTTTGCACAAATCCAACAAATACTTTTTTTCAAATGAAAAAAAAATTTCACACACTAGTATAAAATACTAGTGTGTGAAATGTTAAAGACATAAGTATCACTATTAGGAGTTTTGATTGGGTAAAGATATCCAAGAATATTACAGTCATAAAATGCAAGATGTCATACATCAGACCTTTTAGACAGGCAAAGCTCAAAGGTCAGGCATCAAAAACACTAGGACAGAAAAAAAAAGAACTTAACCATTAAGATAATTTTAAGATGAGGCAGAAGGAAGTGTCAAGAACGGAACAGGTATGTGTGTGATGCTGTTTTGACTGTTTTCAAGCAGAGCAGGACAGGACAAAGTTGAAAGCAGAAGGGTACCACCACTCAAAAAGCTCAATCCCACCACACCATGCTTCCTTAATGTTTCTGTTACACTGGAATCTCACGATCAGGGGATCTCTTCATAACTGCTAGCTGCAACTCCCTCAGCTTTCTCTCTACTTGTGGCACTAGCCATCATTTATTCTGAAACCAAAGAACTGCCCACAAGTTGTTTCCCACATGAGATAAGAAAGGAGCACATCAGATTGCTCTCTGCTCAGGAGAGCTCATAAGCCTATTAAAACAGAAATCATGAAATACCAGTGTCAGCAGACTGTAAAAAATACTTCAAGAGCCAAGATCCATCTATTAGCAAGCAACACTCACAGAACTCCTATCAGTCCATTGGTGCTGAGGACAGGATAGGATTTTGGTATTGGTATAGTCATCAGATTGGTTTAACAATGTGTAAAGACATTATGCGTTAATTTCAAATTAGCCGCAGCGTACCCTTAAACAGAGTGAAAATCTTTTAATTGCATCCTAAAATAAGAATCTGTAGGCCAGAATCATCAACCACTAACCAGGTCCAGCACAGCCAAAGGGAAGATGAGTGCTCATGAGCTGGCAATTCTGAGGCAAGTCTGTCCCTCACCAGATACTACCATACAGGCCAATTCACTGAGTCAGGCTCCCGTGGTCTCATAACCTTGATATTTGCTTTAAGCATAAGATCAAGATGGAAAGTGGTGGAAAAAGAAACATTTAGTTGGAAACATCCAAGTTCACTTTCAGATTTCTGAAAAATTGTATTTTTCTATGTCTGTTTCAAATAAAGTTTTCCAGCCTTCCTGAAAGCAGCACAACTTTATTTTATCTGATGAAAGTACTGTGCTGTTTTCATACACAAGAAAACACCCACCATCAAAAAAAAATGTGACTACAACACACACAAGCTCTGAGTGTAGCCAGTTCTCTCCTCCAAAACAACATATCCCTGGTGGTGCCCTGTAACTATAAGACTCATGTACCTTGTTAGGCACTTCAGTGAAAAAGAAACATAGCCAGGAACACAGTCCAAAATAGAGAACTAGACATCCAAGCCACATTTCACACACAACACAGCAGTAGTTCAATTAGACACAGCTCAATACTGAATACGACCAAAAATGCAAGGGCCTTGCTTTGACAAGCAGAAAAATACTGCCCTATGCTGTTCCAAATGCAGTGTGTTGTTTGGGATTTTTTTCCCCCAAGACAAAAGAGACACTAAAAACATTGTTTTGCAGAAATTATGTTTTCATCAAAAACACCAGAAGTAAAATGACTCAGCAGCTATAGCATACTCTTTTTTCAAGTTGATGGGTTATACAGACAGCAGCAGAAATCAATCTCTGACTTTCCTACAACTATATGCACAGGTCACTTGGCTTTACTTGACTGAGAACAGAAGTGCTTAAACAATTGGTATATAGGTAATAAACTACAGTTTTATAAGCCACGTTTATGAGAGGAATACTCTTTGATATGCAATAAATGAAGAATAGATTACAGTATCTTGACCTTTAGATTACGGTCCTGTGAAGGGAAAGTTAACTGCAGAAGGTTTAGCATCATCAACAACTAGAGGATTTCAGATGAAAAGAACTGGGGCATAGGCATAAGTAGATAAAAGATATGTCCACCATTAACTCCATGCCACACAATTGCTTTCAACTTTTATATGGATACAACAACCATACTTCATTTTTGTACAAGTCAAGCAAAGTAGAACATCCTTAACAGAGCAGGAAATGAAGATTTAGTCATTGCACAAAATAAATCAACAAAATTGTAATGTCTGTTGATGACAATGAAACCACTAGCATATGCACTCAGGACTCTGATCTATTCTGTCCACCAGATGCTCTCTTTGTGAAAGGCTGGTAAAAAGAATTAGAGAGTTCATTGTGGCTTACGCAGATTTTTTTCATGCTGTTAAGTATTTTTCTAAAGTTTTACTGCAAAATCTTAATGTTCTTAAGGATCATAAGCAAATATCTACGACGAACAACTTATAACCCACAGGCCATATGCAGTGTGGCAGGACAATTCATCTAGCTTGTTCCCTTTGGCCGCCTCTCCTAAGAATCTCAGCTGCACACCAGATGACTGCAGTGGAGCAAGCAGTCTGCTCCCCACAACCATTTTATCTAGGGGGCTTGTAGCCTCTCCCTCACCATATAATACGGCCATCTTTAAATGCATGCTGGGAAAAGGGTTGAAGAGCTTCCAGGAAAGATGGCCACTTCCCACTGCCAGAACAATGCATTTATCCCACACCACCATCACTGTCCACATCTGAGGAACATATGGGAAGAGGACCATCAAGAACAGGCGGAATGAATTGTATGGAGTCAGCAGCACACCCATCTGCCCTCTTTCTCAGGTCTTCATCAGGCCCTGCTGGGGAAAAACTGAAGACTAGAAAGCTTAAAACACCTGGAATCCAGTAGAGATAGAGGAAGGCAGAGGCTTCCAGAAAGCTGCAGAACTACACACATATACAACACAATCCAGATGATATTCACCTACAGAAAGCATTCCAGAAGCTGTGAAATATGACACTCTCCTGCCACTGGGAATAAAAAACAAACCTGAGAGCANCCCACCCAAGGACTGGAACACTCCTCTCTACTATGCTCCCCATAGCAGACAGCAGAGCAACACTGATTGCATTGACCAGGAGGCCTCTCAGCTCCTCGAACTGCATGGAAAACCACTGCAGTTCTTTGAAAAGTAGTCCTGCATTGCTAATAGAATACCAGGACTAATGATTCTGGGGGTTAATTTCAAGTAATTACACATTACTGTCGTTACTGCAGCTGTTAATTCATTTCAGGAAACCCTAAATTAATCTGAAATATTGACTAATGCTGACAGGTTAACAGGCCTAACAGGCTTTGATATCTAATGAAATCAAAAGATATTTTCAGCTTTAACTGAAAATACTTGCAAATTAAAGAAATCAATAGAACCTTTTACATGACAAAATCTTCCAAAAGAATCATTCACACATATAAAATAAAAAAGGGAAAACAGCCTCACAATATTCATTCTCCAATTAGGTGCAATACATAAGGACTTTAATTGAAAATGAAGGACAGCACCTCATAGCATTCTGGGCTCTGTAGACCTTTGCATGTGTAAAGGAAGCCAAGTGGATCCCTTGAAGCCAAGGTGATGGCTTCAGAACATGGTTTCTTAGAAAGTCCGTGGCAGAACCACTAAACTAACATGCCAGAGAAGAGAGAAGAAAAAAATTCCATACTTCTCAATAGAGGGATCAAATTGTTTCGTTTTCTCCAGAGACAAAGAAATAAATATTTACATTTAAAGTTGATGCTTTTATAATGCCTGGAGCAAGACTAGATGGTCCAGAGTATGGCCAGTAGCACAGTACAATTTCCCTGAGGTTCTGTGGCATGTAAAGAGAGAAGACAATGACTTTTCCTGAGAAAAGAAAGCACACATTTAAACCTGAACATTTACCCATTCTTTTGGAAGAAGTGAAGTTCACTGGGATGGAATATATTATTATCCATAAGTGTTCAAAATAAAACACAATCTACATCAGTTGTGCAGCAAAATTATTTAACAGGAACTGCTCTTCAAGCACAGGTATTGCAAGGTAAGTCACAAGCAATAGGTGAGTAAAGGGCTTCTGCTTAAGTTGTACCTAATAATTTATAGTTCAATCATACCCTTTTAGAGAAAATACTACTCCTTCCAAAAAGAACAAGTTATAATTTCAGAGTATACCTTGTACTGAAAGAATTAAGAGTATTTTGTCTTTTGGAATTTTAAGATGCTTTTACCAAAGGTGAATAAATTACAGGGTTTTTCCACTACAAAATCTGTAATTGTGCCCATTCTCAAACAGTAGGTTTTGCTGTAATGAGGAGCTAAAATACATTCCAACAAATTTATCTATGCTTTAATCTATCAACAAATGAGGAAAAACTACTTCCTCTCCAAGGAAATATTTTTAAATGCATTACCTCACTTCATTCCCTATTAAACCACACAAATCCAAACTCCTCACCCAACTACATGAAACAAAGCTGGATTGTAGGGTCCTGATTTCATGTCAGCTGGATTTGGACAAATCTGGAATTACTCCAAAGTAAATCAATTGAAGTAATCCAGACCTACACTAGGAAACCTGAATCAGAATACGACCCTAAACTTCTAGGAATTATGCCAAAGATGATATATAAACCATTTCTCCCTGTACCTTGGAACAAAGACACTGACTATTGGCATTATATTTCCTTGCTTTAAGTAGGTCAGGGAAAAAGCTGAGTAAAAATCAGTAAATGGACATGGATTACTCTTAATCGTTCTACTTTATCCACCTGTATCTAAACATCGAAACAGGTCCTCTGTAATTCATAAAGACAAATACACCATTCACACATTAGTACTTGTATTTGTCTTAATAAACCTATTTTCTGGATCATAAATCAGCAACGTTGTGGTATCTGAGTTTCAACTCTGACATTGCAGCAATCACTGTCAGTCTCTGTTCCTGTGCAAATGGGTTCATTTCTAATATTTAGGAATACATACCATGACATCACACCCAAGTACTAATTTACCAAATTAAACACTGCAAAAAAGAAGCCAAACAACCCTTTCTATCTATGCACCACCATGAACAATGAAGACATGCTGTGACAACCATTTTCTTAAAGCAGCTGCTGTGGGTTTAAACCATGAGCTGCCTAACAGCAAATGCAAATTCAGTCTCATCAGTGATATGCCAGCTTCTGCTCTCCAAATGCTTAGTATACCCCAAAGGGAAGTAAACAGGCCATGGCAAGGAGGATCAGGTCTGCTGGCTGGCTAGCACAGACCAATTCAGTTAGTTATTCATCCAGGACTATCCTGCAGCACAGTTCCTCAAATAGACGAACTCCTGTATCACCTTCCCCTCGATCTCCATGTCTCCATGTACATAAACTGACAAATAGAACACTTTAATTATATTTGTAAGTGTTGGCATTTCGGTTACTTACATGTTTCAAAAACCATTATGTATAAACACAAGTTTCTGGCAAGATGATGTGCTATTTTCCCTGCTAATTCGGATGTAGTAATAAAAGCCTGACATACAGAGCCAGAGAATTATCTTCAAGGGGACCTGTGTCAGGAATGAAAGTCCAAAAGACCTGAACAGCCAACAGCCCTGTCACCTCTTGGAGGTAACCAGTCAGTCTGATAAGGTTTTCTTGAACATGAGCCCTCAAAGTAGATTTTAGAAAACTCATGTACATAGACACACAAACCCTCTTTGCATTTATACATATCCCTGAGGCAATAAATAGTTGAACACAGGTAAACTCATTTGAAATATATAAGCATATGCAAATCACTAGCATCAGTTATGAGGTATTAGTAGGGGTTTTTTACCTATTAACCTGTTGACTATTTGGGATTTTTTCCAGAAATATAGCATATTAAGCTGCACAAAAAGCAATTTTATTGCATTCATATTCAAATCCACAACTCTGAGACCCACAACATACTCCATAGTTCTAAAATACAAATTAACCCCGTCAATGCTGTGTTAGTTCTAATATTTAAATTATGCCATCCATTTTCTTGCTATGATGTTATTCCTTCAATTCCCTAGCAGCACAGCCACTTCACCAAAAAATTACTGGATAATATCATAGCTGGTACAGAACAAAACTATTATTTACATTTCAACAATGCACTTTTTAACTGGTGCTTTGCCACAAGTTCAACCTGACATTCCGTTTCCAAGTTCGTTGTGCAGCCTAAAAAGCTCTTACAGATCATCTCCTCTCTCCACACAGCATTATTCAGGTGATTTGCTTTATAAACAACCATAACATTTACATTTGCTTCTGTTAGAACATACTCCCAAGCACAGCTTGCACCTTCTATGCCAACAAATCTCTAATCCTAATATGCTCCAGCTCCAGGAAAAGTCTCATAGATTAATATCTAGCTCTTGTTTTCAGAAGCAGCAGCCCATGTGCAACAAGCTCATAACACTTCAATTTTCAGCAAAGGAAAATAAATATTTTTGATCAACAAAGATAGTATTGAAAATAAAATAAGAAAATGCTTATAAACATTTATTGATTTAAAACTAGATTTTGAGATTCTGAATTCTCACCATGTTATTTTCCAAACAACTCAGTTTTGAAAATGAACGCATTCTGCTGCTTCCCTCTCTATGTTGAGCTGAAATTGCCAAGTGCATTGACATGGCATTGCAACACAGACACCAGGTCTTGGACACTCCCTAATCCCAAAACACAACTATTGGAAAAAAAATAAAGCACTGGCTACAGTTCAGAAAGATCAGTTCAGTAGGTCAGCTGGTAGCTACCCAATATATAATTTAGTGGAATGAGACTGATCAGACGATACACTTGGCAACACATGGATGAGAGAAGAGATTCCAAAAAGAAGAGGAATCAACTTCTACAGCCAATAGTCAAGGCACAGTTAAACTGGAATTCTAAGTAGAAAGGAGGAATCTAGCTAGGAAGTCAGTGCCCACAGTTTAAGTATTTTAAAAAAACCCAACATACAAAAGAGCAGGATAAGAAAAAAAAATAGGGGAATTAAAAATAAAGTAGTGAGAACCACAGATTAATTTAAGAGTGTCTGCCCAAAAGCACAAGGCTCTAAAAAAGTACAAATCCAAAACACATGTCACATAAAGCATTGATTTCTGTTGAAATACAAGTTGATCCAAAAAACAGCAAGCCCCATATCCACATCTATTTTAGAACAAACCCATGGAATAACTGTGTTGTAGTGATATGCTCTGAAAATATTTTCTTCAGTGCACAGGAGAAAATAATAATATATTAAACTACTAAGTCTGAAATATTATGACAGATTCAATAAATTCAGCACTATGCAGGATTCCCAAAAGAATATACATACGTGGAAAACTACTCCAACACATCTAAAATTAGAATTACATCTTTCCAAAATATGACATCCTGAAAAGGTTCCACCAAAATAAGTGAGATATTTCTCAGCTAGTCAGGTGTTCCAAGGCAAACAAGTGGAATTCTTCATGTAAGTGTGCTACCCTCACCTGATTAAACAATCTATTTAGGATTACCTGTTAAGATATGAAAGCTTAAAGGATCACCAGGCACTACCCCAAAAAAAACCACCCTTCCCCTTCACACCCATCAGGTTTCTTTAATCTCTTCTCACCTAACCCATTTGTCCATTCACCTGCCTCAGCGTTCCTCCACATACTACTCCCATCTGCATTATCCTTTCCCCTTGGTACTTGACAAAGACAGAATTCCAACTGATGTTCCACATAAAACCAACAAACTTCAAAAGTCATCCTCCAAACAGGTGTCTTGTACTAAGCTAACAACACCACAAATCTGGTATAAATTATTTATTGCTTAGTTTTGTCAATATGCTTGGGACACTATGGCAAGTCAGGGTGGACTCCAGATGAGCTCTCTTGGTTGCAGGATATGCATGTTTCAGTCTGGCTGCCTCAAACTTTACCAGCTGAAGGAAGAAAATCAAAGTTGCAGTCTCTGCAACTGCAAGGCTTCTCAACAGCCTCCAGAAAGGTCATAAATGGAGGTATAGTACTAGCACCACACAAGCATTTAAAAAAGAGGTCAGCCTCCAAACCTGGGACATGGATTTGGCAGTTAGAAGAAAGTTCATGTACACTATGTATAAAGAATCGAGACATTAACATATATAGTCCACATTTATACATAAGTAAACATATTTCTGTCCTTCTTGAATTTAAATGACAAACTGGTTTTTTGGAGGGCAATGAGTTTTTTAAAACTTGAAAAGTGTTATTTCCTTTTTGGCAAGGGCATGATTCCCAACACAGAGCTGACAATTTAAAAAGGCAAAGAGCCAGTCTAAGCCAATATACCCAAATAGTAATAAAAACCCCCAAACAATCCTCAATTCTAAATACTTAAATTCTAAAAAAGCAAAAAGGCAACTTGGGGTAGATGACAAGAATTCTAGTCCATATGTCTAAGACAAACCAACAGTATGAGTATACTAACAGATGAAGTACTAAGAGTTATGACTAGGCGACTAGGGAACCTGAGGCCTTGAACCTCAACCAAACCCCAACACTTGGCAGGCATTACTAATGCTGAAAGAGTTGTTTTTAAATGGCAGTTCTCCACTCAGATAGCAGCTATAAGATAATACAAACATGTCAAGTTAGCTTTTCAACTACCAGCACTATATTATGAGGACTGTCTTTCCATTATTTTTGGCAAACCAAAGAAAACCATCAGTTTAGAAAGAGATAGTTCAGACAACAGAAAGAACGAGACAACAGGAACTTGAGCTTTACTTCCAAAATGTGAAAAGCAGAAACTTCTTGCTCTTTACCAGTAGTGCAATAAATTCTACAGTCCATAGGAGCACAAAATAAACAGCAGCAAAAGTCTGAGGTGTCTGTGCATGATAATGAGACTATAACCTTGAGGTTTGCCAGTATGAAGGACAAAAGGACTTCACTGGTTCATGCCTGGACTGGGTTTGCAGGGTGAGGTTTTGGTAGGAAGTATTTACAGGGGTGGCTTTATGAGAAGCTGCTAGAAGCTTCCTTTATGTCTGACGGAGGCAATGCCAGCTCCACGATGGACCTGCCACTGGCCAAGGCCATCAATGGTAATTATCAGATAATAGATTTAAGATGGAAAAAGAAACTATTGGACAGAAAAATATGGAAAAGGAAACTGTTGGACAGAAGCAATTACAGCCAGAATAGAGAGAAATGTCCTTATACGGGACCTAAAGAACACTGAAGGCACCAAGGCCAATGAAAGATAGGGAAGAGGTACTCCAGGCATGGAGCAGAGATCCCCCTGCAGCTCGTGGTAAAGACCATGGTGAGGCAGCTGTGCCCCTGCAGCCCATGGTGGAGCAGAGATCCACCTGCAGCCTGTGAAGGACCCCACACCAGAGCAGGTGGATGCCTGAAGGAAGCTGTGATCCCGTGGGAAGCCCACACTAGAGCAGGCTCCAGGCAGGACCTGTACACCCTTGGAAAGTGGAGCCCACACCGGAGCTGGTTTGCTGGCAGGACTTGTGATCCCTTGGGCTGCTCCTGAAGAACTGCACCCCATGGAAGAGACCCATGTTGGAGCAGTTGATGAAGAACTGCAGCCCATGGGAAGGACTCACATTGGAGAGGTTTGTGGAGGACTCTCCCTCGAGGGAGGGACCCCATCCTGGAGGTAGGGGGAGAAGTCCTCCCACTAAGGAGGAAGGAGCAGTAGTGTGATAAACTAACCACAACCCCCATTCGCTGTCCCCTGTGCCACTGGCAAAACGAGGCAGAGAATCAGGAATAGAGTGAAGCCCAGAAAGATGGGAATGGTGGGAGAAGGTTATTTTTAAGATTTAGGTTTATTTTTCATTATCTTACTCTGTTATGATTGGGAAAAAATTTAATTACTTTCCCCAAGTCAAGTCTGTTTTGCCCCTGACAGTAACTGGTAGTGATGTGCCCCTATCTTTAGCTCAACCCATGCGTCTTTCATTATATTTTCTCTCCTATCTAGCTGACAAGGAGAGTGATAGAGCTCTCTGATGGGCACCTGACAGCCATGCAGGGTCAACCCACCACAATGCCTACAGAAGAAATTTCATTATGACAATCCAAAGTACAGCTGCACTGCTTAGTTGTACCAGTGGTCCATTAGCTTCCCTATTAAGGTATCACTGCATTGTCACATGCCTAAAATTCTTCCAAATTACACTGAAGTCTTCTTGACAAATAATCTCATACCAGAATGTTCTACTGTTGATACAGAGTTCAAAACACTGCTGGGAGTAGAATATGAGTGACTTAATTTGCTATCTCCTATCAGTGCCAAATACATAGGTATTAAGCACTGGTCTTCGCCTGTAACATGGGACCTGCTTGACTATCACACAGTTTTCTTTTTTCTTCTAGTTTGAGTGAGATTATATTCTGAGAAAGCAATTCCAGAGTGTTTGCAGAAGGTTTGCAGCTTAAATCATTATAAAAATTAACAGAGTAATAGAAATCCATTGTTTTGGAAGCTCAGTTTCCACTTGCTTACCATACAAACCTTTTCCTGAACCCTTGGATAAGAAGAATGTACAATTTTGCTACAGCTTCAGCAGGCACTAGAAGGATGTGCTTTCACAAAGGAAAAAAGGAGGAAAAAAGTGGTGCTAGCATATGTACATAATTAGGCATTTTGTAAGATGCCTACTGTCACAGACACACTTACTACGAAAAGCAGACAAGCAGGCATTAAATATAAGTTACATACAGACTTTCTGAACCTAGACTGCCAGAACAGCTTGTGAAAAAAAAAACAACTCATCTCATGGCATTCACTGTGCTCCCAATGTGAGACACACCATGCCTGGTGTGATTCTAGGATATTGATTACATTAGCAACTCACACAAGACAACTCCTGTCTCAATTAGCAGCTGCAGCACATTTTCCTTTTAATGCGCTCTAGGAGAATGGTAGTTTGACCAAAAAGGTATCCCAGCTCATTAGTTCTGAAACAACTCTGTAACAGAGGTCAAAGCATCGCAAGCCTGAACAGCCAGGAGATTTCTTAAAAATCACAAACTTGGTCTGAACAACACCGCAAAGAGGTACACAGAGAAATCTTGCTCAGAAAACAAGATGAAAAAAGGCAACATTTACTCACCAGACACTATTGCTCCAGCTGCTACAGGAACTCAACGGAAAACTGCAACTAGGCACAGCTCTTGGCACCTTCATTAACTTGCAACACCTATACCAATACAGGGCCATACCCTTACCTTGCATTCTCTCCATTACACTTGTAATATACAAAGTGCATTCATTTGAACAAAAATAGCTATTGAAAAATCACAGATGTTACACAATCTCAATACCTGCTGTAATAATGACTAGGCTGATTTTAGAATCATAGAAAAATTTAGGTTGGAAAGGACGTTTAAGATCATCAATTCTGTTAACTGTTTTGACAACATGAAAATATTTTCTTGACAAGAACTGCATTCAGAATCTGAGCTCTTTGCAAGAATACAGCCCCAACTATATTTACAACTGCTTTTTCTGTCCTTGAACCTATCACAGTAAATACGCTTGACACTGGGAATTTGAGCACTCATACATTCCCTCTCTTCCTTGGTCATCCGCTGTTTGGCTGCTCAGAAAAGCATCCTCCTAGTCAGTTCCTTCTAACATAAAGTCACATGTGTTCTCAAGATACTGGGACAGTTTACCATGCCTTGTCCCCATGTGTGTCCTCAGGACTTAGGTACAGTACAGCTGTTGAAGATGTCACCCAAGATTGCACAGGCCAGAAAGCAGAAGTGCTTACTATACAAGTCTTGCTCTTTACCAGAAACATCTAAAAGCAAGGTTCACACCTAAAAGCAAGGCTCACTCCTCCAGAGTAAGTACCAGGATTAGGTCAGAATTGCCACACTATCTTTGCCCGTAGGCAGCACACCAATGCTGAGAGATCTCCCAGGAGCCAAGCATCAGCACAGGAGTAATCAAGCAGGATCTCTCATACCTTTCATAGTAACCAGTTTCAGACATTTGAAACCAACACTGCTTAGCCCTGAAAAGGACTCAAATAGAAATATAATGACAAATTCCCATGAAAACTGTCCAAAATAAGGAACACAGTAACGGGCATTAGATAAACAAGACAGGTATTCAGGTTGAGGCAACACAAGGGCAGTGGAAGGACTCCTACAGCTAGAGTATTAAGAAATAAGCCTGCAGAAGTCTTTGAACAAACTCACAAAGGCAATTTCTTCCTTCATAAGCAGAATTACTACAATCTAAAGCATCAGGTACTTTGCTTTTAAAGTCTTTTAAAGTGGTTAGTAGGAACAAAAATAGGTAAATTACACGGTCACTCTTGCATGACCAGCTAGCACATGTGAATATTTATCCAGCTTTAAGGAAAGCTGCTCATCTCCTCCTCAGGCTCTCATTTGACATCACTGGAGAAAGACAACAAAGCGTCTGAACCAAATGCTGCAAGGCCTTTTCTAGCATCTGTTACAGCCTGCCTTTACTACTTCCCCTACTGAAAGAGTAAGTTTACTAAATGTTTTTGCAAGAGATTTGTAGGGTATGGTATTTATCCCTTAAAAGGATCATATTCTTGAAAGAGAACCTCCTACCTAAAACACTTTTGTTCACATAAAGCAAATTATAGAAAACATAAGAACTCTTCAGACTGGAGTTTTTGACAGAAAATGGCACAAAACCCAACCAAAGACTCTGCCAAGCCTTCCTGAACCGATGGAAATCACTAAATTATAGTCTCATTTGCATGAAGCAATTTGTTTTAATTCACAATCTTATGGAAAATTTTGCTTGCTACTTATATATACACTAATTTGTATGCATGCACACACAGAAACATAAAATCTCCTTTTTTCTTATATTAATCTATTAAAACACAAATAGGAGCATCATGAACTGGCTGCTTAATAAGAATTTTATATTCATCCTTAACCTGAGATGATGATTCAACACTAGCTGATGACAGTTTGCCTCCTATAGAGCAATTCTCAATATAATCTTCACCTTAAATTTTCCATACCAGTGCTACAACTCAGTATCAGATTTACTGAACTAAATATACTACTATGAAAGCAAGTACCAAATGAAATTTATTTTAAAATTAAAGACCTTAAGCTTCTACATGAGCAAATGAAAAGCATAAAGGTGAGCCACTAAAGACTGTCAGTTAAGTCTTCTGACTTCAAGTCTTATCATATTTTTGCTGTCACAGAACAGCAGACATAGACTCAAATGGAAAAAAAACAGCCTCACTTGTCCATACGGCCACATTCAACTGAACTACTACAACCCAGGAGAGGGAAAAAACAGTAAAGCACTATTTCAGATCTGAAGCTAGCTTTACCACCTAAGCAAGACTTAATGTAACTATACCCTCATCAAACACAAACCTTCTGTCTTCACCTCTGAAGTCCTTCATAATCTGTCAACATACCTTATCTCCCATCCCAATCATTTCCCGGTCAAGACCAATTCCTGCTTCCAGCATTCTTTGGTGGCAGTCTCTACCAATTGTCAAGTAAGAATGTGTCTGGTATTCTGACAGTCATGTTTGTGGGCTTTCTCCACTGCTTCCACAAAGTTATTATATTCCTCCACAACTTTCTTTGTAATGCCTCATGAAAGGTGCAGTGCTCACTTGTCTGTATGCTGATCCAGACTGCTTAGTTTCCCTGTGCCACTCTAAGTGCTTCGACCTAACAGTCTTCCCCAATTCAATAATTAATTACCCTTGAAGTAAAGAGAGCTTTCATATACATGAGCATATTTCTGGTGCACTGTGTTCCACTTAAAGGTAAGGACTCAAAAGTGAAGTAGTAATACATATAGCACATTTCTTCCTGATCTCCTCATTTGCATCAGTTCCAAGACTAAAAACTACAGAAATCAGGGCTGAACATAAAGAACCATCTTGTGGTTAGTTATAACGGCAGGAAGGTGAAGAAAACAGACACAGGCTTACAGGCTTGTCCTTCCCAGTTCGCAATACCTGAATTTAAAGCCTCTCATTTGGGCACAGAGGTATCTTGGTATGGAGAGGGGAAGAGAAAGGAGCAAAGAATTTCAAATAGCTTAAAGAAAAAATAATAATAATTTGCTTAGAAGAGTTAAGAACAGTCCAACTGGACAAAGGGAGAAAACCTCAAGGAGGAAAAATAAAAATCAACACGGATTTAACAAGGTGTTTTCAATTCTGTATGAAGTCCTGAGATTTAATATATAGAGACAGGTAATGAGAAGAGGATAACACTGGAACTTTAACCACCTTCTAAAACAAAACATAGCACTCATGGAAAGCAGAGTCAGGACAGTCAATTACTATAACTTAAATACAAGTCAAGCAAACTTCAGAATCACATTTAAGTGTATAAGAACAGATTTAAAAATCATACCTCATACCAATATATTAGAGAACATTAGAAATGCTCATACTTAAAACTCAGTGCTGCAGAAGACTATGTTCAAGAGAAAAAAAAAAAAAAGCTAGACACAGTTGCATTAGGTTAACAGACATCAAAAAGCAACGTGAAACACCTCGCACCCAAATGCTATTTCAAGTACTGACACTGACCTAAGTCATAACCAAAAATGCATACAAAGCACATTCAACAGAACATCACTTTAAACACTGCAAAATTCTGTTTCTGATGCACTTCAGTTTAATTTTCTTGTAAAGTAGCTACAATTATCATTTGGTTTTTAGAAGTAGCAGTATCAGATGTAGTAAAGGAAAAAAAGGAAGAAAGGCACAGAAAAAAAGGGGGAAAACAATGATCTTCAAAATGTAAATACCTCTATTCCACACTGTGGATTTTTGTACATCATTAAGTGAATTTACCACTTATAGAACATTTCTGCATAGAAAAAGAATTTTTGCATAAAACTAAAAGTTGAGCTATTACTATCTAATCCAAATTTAGCTGAGAAGATGATGCAATAAGCATAAACAACAAAAAAAAATCCTAACTAAACTAACACTGAAGCTGAACTAACAGTGACACAGCATCACAATAAAGCACATATATACAAAAGCACCCCCAGGGGATTGATACTCTTCAAAACTGTCAGCAAAACCCTCTCTTCCTTTATACAAAATCTGTATAGTCCACTGGACAATAGCTTCAAATAATGTCATGTATTTTAATCTTCAGACATCTTCAACAGAAACATTGCTTGAAATAGCCCCTTTCCAAAGAAAACACACCTCACTAAGCTGAGGTCAAGAACTTTGTTTATTGCTCAGGTGAAATTATGCATGTTCTCATTAGAGGTTTCACCTGAGGAAAGAAATACAGGATCAAGGCAATCAGTTTGAGACCTAAACTAAACTTTCTTGCTAATTATGCTCTTCACTGATATGAAGCTCTTGGCAGAACAGTTCCAACTGGAGCTAAACTCACTGAAAGTTAACTTTACTACCATTTTCCACAGAAATATTTAATTTCATTCATATTTTTTATTCATTGATTACACAAATTTCTACGACAATTGGTTTTAGACAAGTTCACTGCCATACTTTGAACACTTTCAAATAGTAATTTAAAAAATGAAATTCAACCTGTCAACTTGTTAAACCACATCCTCAGAAAACAGCATAAAAGTGTTTTCATCTGCATTCTTGTTAGTCAAAGATAATCCTTCTATGGCACAGACCCAAATTTTACCCTCCTGAGCCTACATACCAATGAATAATTTGTTCAAATGTCAGTTGCAATTTTCAAAACTCTTTTCTTGCCTCTGAATCTTAAACATCTGTAACAAATACTTGTTTTGAGAGTGCTTTACATTCGTGACACTTGACCTTTTGATGTATGCACCACAAAATCTAAGTTTCAAATACCACGCAAGCAGGAAATCTGATCATTCCAGCAGTAGCTATCTGCAAGGTCCAATATCAAATATTAGTTCTGGGTTGCACAAAGTCAGGGGCTACAAATCTTTTTCTGCAACTCATAATTAGTTGCAATTTGCTGCTTCCAAAAACACACTTCTCATGGAACATCTGGTCCCAAAAGCTTACCTTAACATTGGAAAAGCACTTAGTATTTGGCTGTTGATGTGTGTATATGCACATGCATATATGCACACAGATTAAGTGTAACTACAGCATGCAAACATGTCCTTTGTGGGTGGCTAGGACTAGAGATTTCTACTCCAACAAAAAAGTCTTTTAGCTCTGTAACTGTAAAAGAATACAACAAGAAATATCAAACATAACAGAAAAGTGTTTTCCAACGTTCTTGCTGCCTTGTATCTAGTTATTAATGTTAAATGTTAACAGCTTATCAAGCACCCTACCAAACACTTGAGTTTTTTACAAATTGGAAAAAATTTTTGTTTGCATGATCCTTTATATAACTGAAGGACTGTTGAAACTGAAATGTGAACAAGGCTTTAAAAAAAACAACAATCAAAACAAACCAGTACGCCTCTCTAGAATTAAAGCACCATACTGATTTTAAAAAAACCCGTAAGTTCAACATTAACATATTCAAGTACTTTTGGTTAACTAAGTTAGACATATGACAAAAATTGAGCCACTGCATATTTCAGCTTCATTGTGTCAGAAGCAAACTTTTCCTGAGCCTGTGAAAACAGCCTAATGCACAAATTATTCTGAGCAACTAAAGAAAAAAAATCCCTGAAGACCCTTACAACATACAAGAAGTCTTCAAGGTACACTCAAGCAAGCACTACAACTTCTAAAGGTAAAAATTAATTACACCCCAGGATCTTCAAAGCATTCCTTCAATAATAGCAACACAAACTTGGAAAACTGCCCAGTGCTGAGTTGTGCCACATACAGCTGACACAAGCAACCAGCACTGCTTCTTGGGAGGCAGAAGCTGGAAGCACACAGGATGCTATATTGCTCTTAAAATCCATTTCTTCTCTAGTCATAGGAAAAATCTGACAGAGCACTATTAACTTGCTTTCACATCTGCAAGAAAACAGCTCCAGCACTAAAAAGTTTCAAAATAGGCATAAAGGTAGATGATGAGAAGAACAATATTAGCCTCTCAGAAAATAAGAGGGATCCAACTTCACATGCCAGATTCTTCAGAAGGCTTTCAAGAAAGTGACCTACAGAAGCTCTTACTCTCATGAATCTCACAACGTTGGAAAAGCATTCATCACAGTTCTTACCTGAGCGCCATCCTTTAACTTCAAGATGCATTCCATGGTATTGATAGTGATGACAACTGGTTCTGATCCCAATTTTGTCCATGGCACATGAATCCGAAGTTCATGAATATGCCCGCTTAAAAAAGTAAAGGGCAGTTTCAGCTCCTAGCAATGACAAAGAATGAGGAATTAACTACCGAAACACATCAAAATTCCAGACACATTTGTAACTCAAAATAGTAAGGTTCTATCACAAAAGAAGTCAAAAGTTATTCTCCCTCCCCTAATCAGCAGTGTGCCACAGGATTTGGCATTTGCCTTTATAATCACTTGCAATGATTATGTAACAATTAGTCTGTTCAAAGGAGACATTAGGATTACCATGTCCTTGATAATAAAAGATAGTTTAAAACCACCTCTCTCGCACATGAAACTACTGCAAAATGTTTCGCTATTCAAGGGACAATAGAAAAAAACAAGGTGAATACTTAAACTGATATGCAACCTGTATTATTGTGAAGAGCACAAATCTGGAATTAAACACTGACAATGCCACAGCAAGGCAATTTCTTTCAAAATATCTTAGTACTTGAGAGTTTTAAGAGCTCAGTGATCTTAAGATTGGCCCACTGTTGCCCCTTTCACATCAAACTGCTTAGTAAATACAAAGTTATTAATTATTTCACTGGCAAAACCAGACTTCTGCACACCAAGATCTAATGTAGATGTCACACTGCTTTAAAACCTAGTGCAAGTCAGTCCAGAACTCCTAACAAATACCTGGGCACTCCATCCAGCCAATGCATAGGTCACAACTCTGCTGGACAGCCTCAGGGAGCCAGCTGCTGCTTGCAGCAATTCAGAAGGAAATGAGGTGCCAAATTTTAGACTAAGAGTACCCAACTAAGTAACTTGGTGTACATACAGTACCAAGTGTACAAAGTGTTTCAATTTCCCCAGTAGCTTCAGGTATACTCCTGCAAAAAATTAGTTCAACACTTAACCAACACAAGACCCAGGCTAGACAGCTGGTCCCAGGACTAGCAATCAAGATTTGGTATAATGAAAATAAGTGTTTACAGCAAAATAAAAAAGCAATATTCGATATGTCAGAATTTTAAGTCAGCATTCTCAATACTAAGTATTCTAATGCTCAGATTTCAGTCATGATTCATCTTTTCACCTTTCTGATCTCATATTCTGACATTTTTTACTATCATGTTTCCAAGTTTTAATGGAGAAAAAACAACATGTCTTCAGTTGCTTAGCCTGGTGTTTTCATCATCATCATCATCTTAGATGCTGGGAACTTCAGGTGTAGTATGTTCTCAGGCTGAGAAATATGTGAATCTAAATCTCCTAGATGCAGAGCAGCAGTTTTGACCAACCTACAATGATCATCTGGGCCTACTGCCTGACCAATTCAGAGCTGACCAAAAGCATGTTATTAAGGGCATTCTCCAAATGCCTGTTACACAATGAAAAGCTTGGGCATCCACCTCCTGTAGAAAGCTTGTTCCAGGGTTTGGCCACCCCCTCAGTAAAGAAATGCTTCCTAATGCCCAGTCTAAGCCTCCTGTGGTACAGGAAGGCTGTACCATTGAACATTCCCACATGTCCTATCCCTAAATACCAAGGGGAAGAGCCCAGCATCTCCCTCCCCATGACCCCTCCTCAGGAAGCCGTGGAGAGCAGTGAGGTTGCCCCTCAGCCTTCTCTTCTTCAAATGAAACAAACCCAAAGTCCCTTCAAACAGGACATTGCCTCCAGCCCTTTCACCAGCCTTGTCGCCCTTCTATGGACACATTCACATTCTTTACCATCATTTTTCTGCTGTGGGGCCCAGAGCAGCCCACAGAGCTCAAGGTGACGCCACACCAGCGCTTTACAGTGGGATAGTCACCTCTGTGACCGGCTGGTGAGGCTGAGGTTTCTGTACCCCAGGAGGGGGTTTGTCCTCTGGGCTGCTGGGGTGCATTGCTGACTCCTGCTGAGCCTGCTGCCAGATACTTAACTGTATTTTAGTAAACTCAGGAACACAAATTTTTGTTCAGGACTCCAGAATTATCCTGGCAAGCCAGGGCTTAAGCACCTTTGCCCCTTGGCTCAGTTGAGGTACACATATCATTCAACTCGGAACTCCTATGAATGAATAGATATCACACAGAGAAGGTCCATGAAACTCAGAAATCAAGCAGGCAAGTTGCTAGGGAATTTCAGATGTTATCTACAAGTGAATCCAGAAAGCATCTTTTCCTGCAGTGCTTAACCTTAGACCTATCCCTGCTGCATAGAACTTCTATATGAATAAAATTTGGGGACAAGGGCATTTTGCATTTAGTACTTGACGTATTATAAAGTCTTAAAGCCTGCCTATACAATATTTCTGTGAAGCTAGCTAATGTAATTTTTTGCCTAAATATCTTTAAATAAATAAATTTATCAGTGAAAAATTTATGAATAATGAATATATAATCAAATTTCAGTGATTATGTTTTGAAAGCCCACTAAAAAATTTGATTTTCTTAAGTAGTTACCATCTCCTAAATTCAGAGTCAAATAACCACTATTACACTTGAGACAGGTTTGCATCTTGAGATAGTCTTTGGGATGACTAGAGGCAAGTCAACTATTCTTATGAAGACCTACACCATCACAGCAACAGTAACAGCTGTTAATAGGAGCAATTTTAAGGAGCACTCTCCTGCATTCTGCAGCTGATACCTCCTAAACCTTTCTACCGGTACTACGAAAAAGTTTATCTTGTATCCAGGAACTAAGAGTATTCACTTCTGACAAATCTTCAGAAGAAGAAACTACACAAAATTATAGCTCTATTTTTTTGCCAAGTACAGCTTTCAGTCCGTAAATTAGTTTTTGGGCCTTAATGAGTATTGATTAATGAAGTTTAAAAAAACAACACCAGTCACAAGCTAGGGAAAGTCTTGACTCCTTCTTTAGCCACACTTACACAAAGTCACATCTAATTTCAAGTCCCCATTCTAAGAGATTACAGTTACAGACTTTCTCATTAAAAGTTCAAAGAAAATTGTTAATTTGTTTTTACAAAGTGTTTTTTCTTCACTGCAGTCACTACTACACTTCAGGATTTTGGCCAAAAGCCTCTCCTAAAAATTCAGCCCTAGGCTCACAAGCAAGTAAGATTTTAATCCTGAGAGTTTCAGTTAAGACACTGAAATGCAAATATCAGGCTGTTTAGCTACAGATCTTGCTACAAAAAATTAAGTAGAGCCTTTTGTCACACAGCTTTTTTTTTTTTCCTGGGGGGGAGCAACGTGGGGTGTGGCACAGAAATAAATCATAAAAAAACATTACAGCCTAAGAGACAATGCTTTCAGAGATCAAGGCAGCCAACTACCAGTGGTAAGAATAACAGAAATAAATTCCCATTCTGGACTTGTAGATGCATAAGCTTTTGTCACTCATCAATACCACAATGTCTATTTAGACCCTGAGTTGTCTTTACTTCAAAAGGCATTCTAGAATAGCTCTTTTTCTAGATGCTCGATGGATTTATTTACTGAATGGACTTAACACATTTTCATTTTTGTCTAGTAAACTGCAAGATATTGAAAGAAAAAGAAGTAGGAATTATTTCAAAATAAAGGTGATAAAAGTAAATGCACGCCATATTTAGAAGATAGTTATTTTTCAAAGAAATTTAGATACAAATGTTGCATGACATTAAGGAAACCTGCTGTCCTGGTTACAGCTATGGCAATTAGAATAATGCAATGCAGAGAACTCTTTGTTGTACTATTTCAGTAGACAATACAAATGCATGCCAAATTTAGTAACTTATTCATAATACAACGTAACATAGAACACTTTTATTCCTCCTTGTTTCCTATGCAATCTTTCCCCTTTCATTAAGTACTGCTTGAAATTCTTAATATTTCTTCTGTACCCATGACTGATTAGACTTCACATTTTAGATTTTCCATTTAATCATATAAATCCTTCACAAAAATATGTTAAGACTGAAACCAAACTTCTGGGCTTGACCCATAAATAACTGACTAACATCATATGACTAAAACAAACTTCTGAGCTTAACCCATAAATAACTAACATGTCAGACTGCAAACTAGATGATCATAATTCTCCTTTGCCTAAAATCTCCCCTTGCTCTAAAACACAAGACTATTCTAAAAGTTGGGGTGATAGGCAAGTACTTCTTTTCCACATCAGTGTTAACTCAAATACCTTTTCTTCACAGTCAAGGCTGTATTTCAGAAGTAACCGAGCGGTACATAACACAGACACCTAAAATAAGGATATTTCAATACTGCCGATTCCTTAAAATTATTTTAAGCACATTAGAATTTTTCATATTTCTTTCTTTACAAGTTCTTTTGGATATGAAAAATCCACACTATAATAAAACTCAATAACCTTTAGATCAGGGTATCCTTTGTCTTCCACGTCATCTTTTCCTTCTGCATTTGCAAAACAGCTAAAAACTAATTATGGGAATATACACAAGCAGCAAGAAGACCTCATCATGCTCTTATCTTTTTGGCACCACTGTGGCAACAGATATATTACACATAAGCCAGTTACCAAGTTCAGAGGTAGTTCTGTTACCTCTGGTACTATGGGGACTTCACACAAAAGTGGACAAAAGTGCTTAAAATGATTTTCCAAAAAACACTATTTTAAGTATTAATTTCAAAATTTTATTACTAATTATGTTCTTGAAGTAGTTTTTGTACAATGTGCATATTATGTACAGATGGAAAATTTCTTGAAATGCTTAGTCTTCTCGTAATTGAATCACTCAGGATAGGAAAAAATATCGATTTCATTAGATTTAATCTTCAACTAAAGAGAATTATTATAAAATTAACCAGCTATTCAGAGAGTGACATAATTATATACAAAAGCAACACTGTACCTAGAAGGTTCAAGCCAAGTACAAACTATTACTTGACTTGCATTACAGAGCTCATATTGTACAAAAAAGGGGGACAGAGAGAAGGACAGACCCTAAGAGTTATTGCAATGACATTCAGCTTAGTTTAATGAGAGCATAAAACTTACAAAAATATATGTAAAAAAGCAAAGTATTTTTAGGTACTGGAACATTCTCTTCGCACTTGATAGGTTTTCTCTATCAACAACTGTATTACATCTGATTTCAAGAGGTATTGATTCCAACTTGGTCCCAAAAATAAAGTAACATCTTCTTTAAGACAAACAGCAGTTTATGCTCTCTTCTTATCTGTCCTTTGGGATTCTGTTGGGCAGCTCATAATAGCACAGTGTGACATAGGAACACTAACATCAGCTAACCTGCAGGGAGCACAAAGCACAGACGTGTTCCCAAACCTGTTATAAGGTGCTTTGTCCAGGTAGTTTGGCACCTATGCTAACATTGCCAAGAAGCCATGTATAAATCCACAGAAGATGGAATTCTCTGAAAACATTTAAGGTTCTACATCCAAGTACCTCCAAGATAGTTGCATCTGTATCTAAAAACCTGAAACATGAAATTAAAGCTGTGTTCATGTCAGATAAGGAGCGGGACATCAGGCTGGGGATAGCAACCCAGGACAGAAAGGATGTTACAAGAGCAGAGCAGTAAAGGTGAATAATTTCAAGTATCATTAATCCACTCAGGGAGAGAACCCTACTAAAATAATATATACTGCCAATTTTTAGAGACCAGCTTTTCAAGGGACCTTCCTGCAAGCTGCAAGGGCTTGGGGACTTTGCATCACCACATACTGCTTACTCAAAAGAGTTTTGCTGTGCAGACATAAACAGCATTCCCTCCACAAAAAAAGAGAAAGACACTCTAAATACAGACTGTGGGTCCAGACAAGTTCTGAAGAATAATAAGAGTCCAACGAAGACAACTACATTTCACAAACACTCAGCCAAATAATGCAAAATACAATGAATCTGAGGTAAATTTTGCGTTCGTTGCATATTCACATGCCCGTTCAAACTGGTAAGTCATGAGCACAAGTACATTTGGCAATATTTGCCACTACAGGAGCCATGACATTATCAGATTGAGCTGGATATTTAGGAACCCAGTTCACAGGTAGACAAAGATGAAGCAAGGGATCACCAACCAGCAAACTGCAACTACTGGAAAGGGAACATCACCAGTAACAGCAGCAAAATCCTGATAGTGTCAGGTAATATAGTAAGTTTGATATACCCATCGCAATTCATCATCTGTTATTATGACAGACTTTCTCTCTACACAGCAGAGCACTGAAACAGCTTACCCAAAACAGACATTCTCACAAGACAGGAGAATTCAAGACTCAGCTGAAGAAAAACATTGACTAGTCTGACATAATGCTGGCAACAGCCCTGCTTAAAACAGGAGGTTGGACTAGAAGACCTCCAGAATTGCTTTCTGATCAGCCCTTCTTTAATTGTGTAACATATACATTTAAAAAGGCTCACAGGGGAACACATCCTACAGAACATTAGCTGTATGGACAAGATGTACCAAGAAAATGAGGAATTAATAGACTTGAGAGAAAATACAGAGGCTACCAAACACTTGAAGGAAGACAAGTCAGGCTCTTTAAAAAGTACAGAAAACAGGACAGGATCTATTGTAATATTGTCTCCTCTTCCAGAACAGGTTTGATTCTTAATTAACCATATGTATTTCTTTCACATTTTAAAAGATGTCCCTGATAGAGACACACAGTCACCCCAGCCTGGGATTTCCATTTATGTCTAACCTAAGTCTCCCTACATGCAATTTATTCAATATTTTCTTGTCAGATCCAAAGAATTCTGACCCTATCTTGTCGCACCTTATTTTATTCAAAATTAAAAGCACAGTCCCAGTATATTTTATTCTTCTTTCTAGGGATGTATTGTCTAAATTTCCCATTCTTTGCTGCATTTCTCTCAGTTCGTTCTCTTGGTTGGACTACATCTGGCCACAGGACTCCAGCTAAGTCCTGCAACACCGTACACAACAGAAAGCAGCTTTATCAGTCTCACACACTCAAGTTGTCAACTCAGATAAACCTAAAAGGAAATCAGCCCTGTGCTAAGGCTTTACCAGTTCATATTGACAGCAGGCTCCAAATACTGTATGTAGAGTTTTACTTGGTCAAGCTTATTGTTTTAAGGCTAAGTTTTACTGAGTAGTTGATTTAATCCACAGAAACCAGAAGATCAAATCTATTCCTCAATTACTCTTATGTTTACATACAACTGGAATGATGAAATCTGGCATTGGAAAACAATACAAAGAGCAAAAATGTGTTTAGTATGCATAATTAAAAAGAGATCCCACTTTACTTTGTGACATTTTGACTGACTTACTATATGTAAATAGCAAATATGACTGGAAAAGCAATGTAATTAATATTCATACTGTAAAACAATAGTTACTGAAAAAAGAAACACGTCCACAAAAAAGCCTCTCTTCACACTCCATAACTTATAGAATGTGTAAAGAATTACCACTCATGGCTAAACAAACGGCATGAAATTAAAGCAAGAATAACTAATGTGGGGAGGGGAATACTTGCATAAGAAGAAAACCAGCAAGCACTAAATTATTACTTAGCTGTGCAGACCAATCTAAAATAACTCCGCCAACTTATTTTAAATCAAAGACACAGACTGTAACTACTATAAACATAACATACCTGTTCAAGTACATCCAACTTTAACTCAAGTTTACTAAGTACGACATCTCCTCCCCAGAGTGACAACTGCAGATCTGAAGGCTTCAAGTTCTTTATGTAGCGATTCACATAACTCATCAAAATAGGAGTTACATAGGACTCCAGCATTCTGGAAGATATCTGTATCACAGGTCAAGCACTAGGAAAAGAGGACAAGAGATTGAGATACTAGTTATATATCTACCAGTCTAATTTTCAATAATCCCATTGTTTGAATGTATGAAAATAATTCTAAATGTTCTTTATAGTCAGATACACATACAGTTATATCTAAAGATAAAATGTATAGCAAGCGCACCTACTTGCATTTACGAATCTTCAGGTTACATATACATACATATATATACAAACTATTAACTGGCTTGTTCAAAAGAAAAGCCAACCAAATGAAAAAACAGAGAAAGTGATCGAGCCGTCTACTATGCTTTCACACAGCATTTAAGTAACAGGAAAATTCCTTTTTGGAGTCATCAAAAGGATAAACTCGATAACATCAAGAAAGGATAACATCAAAAAAGCGTAACTTTTAACTGATAGAAATCCACACTAAAATATCGTCTTAGATGCGTCTGAGCACCGTGTACAAGGCAACCCCGCCAGTTTCGTGCCACCGTGAACTCCAAGAAACCAACATCCTTCATGAACGGAGCTGAGGTTAAATTAAGTTCTGTCATCACTCCCATCCCTTCCCACACACTTTTCCGAACCCCCGCCGTCCTAAGCAGACCCTTCCCCGTCCCGTCACCGCCGCCGCCTCACCCGGACACCTTCGCAAAGCCAGGACCCCCCCGCCCGCACCTTCAGGACACATCCTCTCACGTCCCTCCCACGGCCCCACGCCCCCTCAGAGCCCCTTTACCTGGCCCTGCACAGCGCCCCGAGGCTCCGCGCCCACCCCGGGCCGGCCGGGCCGCGGGAGCGCCGCGCACGGAGCGCCGCGCACGCAGC